>PVJS01011598.1:0-45443 GCA_004027185.1 Glis glis | reverse complement strand
GTTCAGCTCCATTTTTCTACAGGTAGATAACCAGTTTTCCCAGCACCATTTGTTGAAAAGACTGTCCTTTCTCCAACGTATGTGTTTGGCGCCTTTGTCAAAAATCAATTGGCTATAAGTTTGTGGACTTGTTTCTGTATCTTCTATTCTGTTCCACTGGAGCTAGAAAAATCAGTCATTAATTTCATATGGAGAAACAAAAGACCCAGAATAGCCAAAGCAATTCTCAGCAATAAGAACCATGCAGGAGGTATCACAATTCCTAACTTCAAATTATACTACAGAGCTATAGTAATAAAATCAGCATGGTACTGGCACAAAAACAGGATATCTATTTAAGACCAGATTGTAAGCCGGCCAGCATTTACTCCTTCAGCTCCAATTCTATACCCATAGCTGATCAGGCACATATTTGGAGTAGAAATTAGAGCTGCATTATTTAGAGTACACAAAGAGAATACTATAGTTATTCACCTTTCAATATCATTTAATTCAATGTTCTCTATAATTTAGCACCTACCTTCCTTTTATTTATGTATCATTTCACTTATGATTCCCATAATTTGGTATCCTTCTCCCCACTGAGTTCTCCTCTTTTATCATAAGCTTCCCCATTCCACCATACCCTTCTCTTTCTTTCACCTTGTACACCTAAGGAATATCTACTCACCATTCAATATCAACTGAAAGGCTACATCTTTACTGAAACCTTTTCTAAAGTCTTCCCCAATTTGTACCCCACTGTGTCCTAATCACTCTGTTCAAATAAAACCCATTATTGGGGTGGGGATATAGCTCCTTGCGCTTGCCTACCACACGCAAGGCCCCGTGTTCAATCGCTATCACCAAAAGAACAAAAACCATTATTGCATTTGTTCATATACATTGGGTCAAAAATAGAATCACAAACTCAAATGCATTCATCAACAGGAAAAGCGTAAATGAATAAAGCAGCTATAATTAATATAATTTGGAATTATGGGATATTACAATATAGAAAGTAAATACCGCTATCTAGAGCATGCAAGTGCATTCATTTTTATTTTGTTAATGTACTTTTGTTGGTGCATTATAATTATACACCATATGGAGGTTTCGTGTGATAAAAACATACATGCATACGGCACTCGGTGTGTCCCTCCAGATCCCACCCTGCTCCCTCTCTCCCCATCCATAATATTGACATTGACATTGATAGCTTCACATATGTACATAGGATTGTTTTAACTGTTTCTTTTGTCAAGTCTCTCTTTTCCCCTCTCCACCTCCCTCCCCAAATCCTCTTCCACTATTCTACCTGTTCTCTCCTCATTTATCTCAAGTCCCTTTTGTTTCCCATTTCTCTCTAATGTTCACATAGGAGAAAAGACAATGAGGCCAAAAACTATGAGACTAATACTTTCATGTATAAGCCACTAAAGTCAGTACTTACTCTTCAGGATGGAAGGTGAGAAATGCTAGTGACCAGCCAAGGTTTAAAGAAATCGGTAGGTCAAAGACTTCAATTCAGTCTAGCAATCTGCTCTATGGCCTCAGAGTGTAAACCACAACTAATTACCTTCACCTAAGTTTTAAAGTATATTCTGAGAAAACAGGAAACAATTTTCATCACATATCTAATTACTTTTACTTCCTTAGAGAAAGTCAGGAAAAGATATGATTTCTCATAAAAGCTGTATTATTCTGTTTGACATCATATAACAGCTCTTTCTTATTAAGCAACATGCTTAAACTTGGGATTTTAAAATATTTACAACATGTTCACATTTTATAGGCAACTATTGCACATCATGTGTTTAATTGGGATCTAAATTTATGACACATTTTCAGATACTCTACACACTTATGCTCACGAAAGTCTCTTATAAGACTTATTCATGTTGACAGCTTGCTCTCTTGAGTCTTTTTGCTTTCTTTGTAAGGGGTCTTACTTCAAACTACGTGTTATGGAGTATGTGGTAAGAAAGAAATACAAGCCAAAAGTTTGAGCAATGCCACTAGTCAGATGTTGCTTTGAGGAAATCAAGACTCAGAACTTCCAAGGGAAGTGTAGAATGAAGAATAAGCAGTTCTGGTAAGCTCTCTTTAATTCTCTAAAAGGCTCTGCTGAATGATACCTGTTAGAATTTTCAATGAGAGTAATATAATTTGAAGAATCTATTTAGGCCGGGCGTGGTGGCTCACGCTTGTAATCCCAGTACTTTGGGAGGCGGAGACCGGAGGATCCTGGTTCGCGGCCAGCCTCAGCTCTCTCTCTCTCTCTCTTTCTCTCTTCCTGTCTCTCTCTCTCTCTCCTTAGTGAGGCCCTCTGCAACTTCGTGAGACCCGGTTTCAAAATAAAGTATAAAAAATAGGGCCAGGGGCGTAGCGCGGAGGTAGAACGCCCCTGCGTTCAATCCCCGGTACCGCAAAAAAAAAAAAAAAAAGAATCTATTTAGGTAGGCTGCACAGTACAGAGATTAATAGTTATAAGCTCATAAATCAGAGACCTTGGGTCAAATCCTAGGTCACCTAATCATTTAAGCCTCAGGTTCCTCATCTATAAAATAGGAATACTACTATCTGATAGTTTTCTTTAAAAGAGCAAGTAAGATCATTTTTCAAAGTATTTAGCACCACTCCTGATATATGGTAGGACTCAACAGATGGTAGCATGGACTACTATCATTATTTACCTGTGATTATCAAGAATTCAGATGACATTTACTTATTTTTGGTGATGTTTTACGTTCTACTATTTCCTTTCTTCCTTCCTTCCTTCTTTTTTTCCTTCCCTCCTTCCTTCTTTATTTCTTCCTTTTTTTGTGGTATTAGGGATTTAACCAAAGGATGATGTACCACTAAGCTATACCCCCATTCCTTTTTATTTTTTATTTTGAATCAGGATCTTGCTATGTTGCTGCACACTGGCCTGGAACTTGTGATCCTCCTGTCTCAGCCTCCCAAGTACTGGAATTACAGGCATGTACCATCATACCCAGCTACGTTCTACTATATTTTATGCTAACTGTTTAAAAGCTTCAACATCTCTGATGAGAGAATAATCTCTTATGCAAACTCCATCAGCAGTGTTGGAAACTATAGTGTAATTACTAGAGATACAAGGCTTGCATACTTATTCAATTACTGACTTCACTAACCTTTCAAAATTGTACTCAAGCATGGTGAAGAGAATATAGTATATTCAATCTCTAGTTAGGTAATTATAAATAATTAAGTTTAATTAAACCCTAATTATGCATAGTAAAAAAAACCCTATCATTTCCTTGGGCTGTGGACACTCATGAAGTTTCATGACTAGGCTGGCTAGCTGTACACTGCAGCACAATACTTGAAAACTGATAAGAAACCTTAAAAATTAGCAGATGCCTCTAATTCAAATGCTGTGTGTGTGTGTGTGTGTGTGTGTGTGTGTGTGTATGTGTGTGTGTGTGTGTGTGTGTGTGTGTGTGTGTGTGTGTGTGTTTTACTGGGAATTGAACCCAGTGGCATTTGAATTCTGAACTACACTCCCAGCCCTTTTTATTTTTTGTTTTTTGAAACAGGGTTTCACTAGGTTCTGAGAGTCTTTCTTGCTAAGTTGCTGAGGCTGGCCTTGAATCTGTGATCCTACTGTCTCAGCCTCCCAAATACTGGGATTATACGTATGTGCCACCACTCCTAGCTACATTGCTTTTTGTTTTATCTAGTGAAGAAACATTTCACTGTATCCAAGATCTATCAAAAGTAGGAAAACTAAAATTAGACTAGGTTAACTAGGCTTGCTACATGATCATGTTCATTCATCAGCAGTGTGTTGACTTATTTTAACCACCACAACTACTCCATCTCTTTCCCACCAACTGGCCAGTACAATTTCAATTTTTTTCTGCTTTGTCATTTCCAGAAATGTTGATTTGACTAAATTTTATTCTAACCCTTCTTATTCTTGTATTCTCTAGAAGATTACCAGCTTACTCTTTCCTCTGAAGCTTATTTATTTTAGTAAAGTATAATATATATGCAGAAATATGTCCATATCTATAAATATAAGAAAATATGAGCAGAAACTTCATTTAGATAATGATTCTGAAAGATATAAAAAGTACTTGATTATGAGGAACAATATGCCATCCTCATGAATAGGAAGATAGGCTAACAAAGATGTCATTTGTACCAATTTACTTATAAAATCTATAAAATTCAAAAATTTTTAAAATGTGTTTTTTTCATGAAAGAAAAAAGCTGATCCTCAGTTATATATATATGTTGTCAAAAAGGTAAAATCTAATCAAGAGAATATTTAAGAAGAAAATGATAGAACTTGTCCTAAAAGTGTCATGACTCTAAGATAGTAAGACATGGAAATAAGAATGAAGAGGCAATACATATCCACAAATGCACCCCTAGAGTCCATATTATGGTCTCTAAATGTCATTTTCTATGAAAAAGAACCAGGGTTCCTTGGAAAATAACTGATTCCAGATCTGGAGTAATACATTTAAAAGACTTTCAGAAATATTTTGTTATCCCCTAAGCAAGGAGACCATGACCATGTTGATAACAAAAGTATTTAGAAGCCAAGGAGACTCCCGCTGGCCAGGGGTAATCTCAACATCAATAACAGTACAGACAGGTACATATGCATATGTACTTGAGATCACAATCATAGGACACCACATGACCACCATAACAAACCTTGTCCATCACTTTTAAAAGATGCAAGAGACACAACTCATTTTGGTAACTAGTAAGTACAGGTAAGGAATCAAGTATTTATTTTCACTTTCTCATAAATACCATATCTGAAGGAAATTTGAGGATTTCTCTTTATAAAAGGTTTATAATTAACAAATGAAAGAAAATGACAGAATACCGCCATTCTGCAACCCTTAAGGAATTAATCTAGGCAGCAATTGCTAACATCATGAAAAGCAACAAATGACTTGACATGTTTCTTAATAGAAACACAAAATGCACCTGTGGGGTTTTAGAAGAATTTGCCCTAAATTTTTCATGACTTTAAGATGGTAAGATACTAGTCAGGCATGGTGGCTGGCACACACCCATGGTGGCTGAGACAGGAGGATTCCAGGTTTGAGGACAGCCTTAGCAATGTAACAAGACTCTCAGCAACCTAGTGAGACCCTGTTTTGAAACAGAAACAAGGGTGTAGGTTGGAGGTAGAATGCTCCTGGGTTGAATCTCTAATACCTTCCCCACCCTCCAAAAAAAAAAAAAGATACTAAAATGAATGACTGAGTGTCCTTACAGAGAAACTAATCCCATTGAAAGGAGATTTTTGTTACTTATATTTCTAAACCACCCAGGGCCATAAGGAGAAGCTAAGGTTTGGTCAAGCAACGGAAGAAAGGAGGGGACGGAATGGGCCTGCTCCCACTTCCATTAGTGTTTTCTAAGGGAAAGGCAAAGTTTAGGATTGGGCAATTTGAATAATATTGGCCCTGGGCAATTAGGATAGAGAAATAGTGCCTCTTAGAGTGTGAGGGCCAAATAGGAGGTAGTTTAGCCCTTGGGTTCTGTGTTGGTTAGTTTACATATGAAAGACAGAATCCTGGGCAAGTCTTTTACTATCTCTAAGAATTACCTAGCCCTACAAGGGGCAGTGTCTCCAGTCAGTGAAGCCATAATGCTAGAGCTTCAAGAATATAGAAAATATAGTTAATACAGTATACACAGTCACATGTAAAATATTACAAATTGTAAAGAAACACTCTAGGATATGCTTTGAATGTTGGTGTCCCCTGTTGAAACTTAATGCCCAGTGCAATGGTATTAAGAGGTGGTGGGTCTTTTGGGGAAGTGACTAAGTCAAGAGGGCTCTGTCTTCATGAATGGGATTAGTACCCTTATAAAAGGACTGGAGGTGCTGGAGCTGGGCGTGATCCAAGTATTTAGGAAGCTCCTGTGATCCAAGTATTTAGGAGGCTGGGACAGGATCTACGACAGCCTCAGCAATTTAGAGAGGCCCTCAGTAACTTAGTGAGTCCCTGCTTCAAAATAAAAAATAAAATAGGGCTAGAGTTGTAGCTCAGAGGCAGAATGCCCCTGGGTTCAATTCCCAGTCCCACACACCTCCCCCCCAAAAAATAAATAAAAGACCTGGAGGCAACTTGCAAGGCTCACTTTTATCTATTCTCCCTCCTTCACAAGGACATACAACATTCAAGACACCATCTTAGAGAGGCTGACTGGTAAGGGTTGCTCTCAGAAGCTAAATCTGCTGATACCTCAATCTTGGACTGTTCAACTTCCAGCACTGTGTGAAACAAATTTCTGTTGTTTATAAATTATCTAATCCCAAATATTTTCTTTTTTTCTTTTCCTTTCCTTTCTCCTCCTCCTCCTCCTCCTTTTCCTCCTCCTCCTCCTCCTCCTTCTCCTCCTCATACTGGGATTGAACCCAGGGGCATTCTACCTCCAAGCAATACTCCACCCTTGTTTAAATTTTTTTTTAAACAGGGTCCTAAATTGCTGAGGCTGGCATCAAACTTTCTATTCTCCTGTCATAGCTTCTCAAGTATTGGGAAACTGTGACAGGAGATGCCACTCTCCAAATATTTTCTTATAGCAGTACTACTGGAGTAAGACAGAAATATTCAATAAAATCCAGACCATAGGAAACTATAAGACAAATAACAACACTGATTCTTCAAAACACAAATTGAATTGTGAAAGTAAACAGGATAGAGGAGTAATCAAAAGAGACATGACATATCAACCAATTGCAATGTTTGGATCACATTTGGATCCTGATACAGATAAACTATAAAGGTATATAATACAACTGGGAATATTTGAACACTGACTAGTTAGGTAATAATATTAAGAAATTATTGTTAAATTTTTATATATAATAATAATTTTGTAGTTTTTTTGTATGAATCCTCATATTTTAGAGACATCTACTAAATGAGTTCCAGATGCACTAATGTGCTGTCAATGACTTGCTTCAAAATAGCTAATGGTGATAATGGGATAGGTTTATAGAGGGTGGGTATATCCTTGAAATAAGATTGAGCAGCCAGGCACAGTGACACGATTGTAATCCCAGTACTTGGGAGACTGAGACTGCAGGATCACAAGTTCAAGACCAGTCTCAGCAACTTAACAACACCTTGTTTCAAAATAAAAATTAAAAAGGAGCTGTGTAGCTTGGAAGTAGAATGCCCTCGAGTTCAATCCCCAGACCCAAAAAAAGAAAAAAGAAAAAGAAAGAAACAGAAAGAAGATTGACCATAAGTTGTTAATTGTTAAAGCTGTATAATAGGTACATTAAGTTTCATTATATCATATTAACTATATTTAAAATTTTGTATAATAAGAAGGTATTTTACAGTACACAATTACATAATAAATGTCTAAATTTATTTATACATTTACATTATTATACATACAATGCATGAGAGTGTGTGTGTGTGTGTGTGTGTGTGTGTGTGTGTGTGACTGGGGATTGAACCCAGGGCCTTGCACATGCTAGGCAAGCATTCTATCACTGAGCTATATCCCCAGTTCTTTCTTAAAATTTTATTTTGAGCTGGGCATGGTGGCACATGCTTGTAATCCCATTACTTGGGAGGCTGAGACTGGAGGATCCAGGTTCACGGCCAACCTCATTTACTTAGTGAGGCCCTCCACAACTTAGTGAGACATTGTTTCAAAATAAAGAATAAAAAATAGGGCTGGGAGTGTAGCTCGAGGTAGAATGCCCCTGGGTTCAATCCCCAGTACTGCAAAAACCAAAAAAAAAAAAAATTATTTTGAGACAGGGTTTCACTAAATTGCCCAGGCTGCCCTTGAACTTGGGAACTGCCTCAGCCTCCCAAATAGTTGGAATTACAGGCATGTGCCATCATATGAGCTTAGCTAAAAAAAATTATTTTTCAAAGAAAATGTGAAAAATTAAAGTCTATGAATATCAAGTTTTACAAAAGCATGGGAAATATACAGTTACCCATGTATTGTAGGAACAATTTGGCAATATCTAATAAATCTGAAGATGGAGACACTCCACGATGCAGCAAATCCACATCTGGATATATACCCCAGAGAAAATTTTCTGCCTATATATGAGAATAAACATACAAAATTGCTGTTGTTCCCTGTCCCCCCCCAAAACTGGAAAGAACCTATATGTCCATTGACAAAAAAGAGGATAAATGAATCTATACAAGCAAAAGATACTCAACAAAGGTTTTTAAAAATGCATGAGAGCTGAATGCGTTATAATTATCAAATCCTAAAGCTTTAATTGTGAGTCAAAAGAAAACAGGGTGCAAAAAAATAGGTGTTATATTTATACAGCTTAAAACTAGGCAAAATTAAGCCATAAGAGAATTTTACAGTACATAATTGCATAATAAATGTATAAAATATATACAGTTGTGATGAACATCAAATCCAGAATAGCCGTTTCCTGTGGGATAGTAGATGTCTTAATCCATTTGTATTGCTATAATAGACTACTAAAGATTGGGAAGTTTATAAAGAAAATAATTTTTTTCTCTCACAATTCAGGAAGCTGAGAAGTCAAAAGTCACGGGCTCACATCTGGTGAGGGCTTCTTTGCTGTGTCATCCCATGGCAAAGTCTAGAGAGCATGAGAGAGAGAGAGAGAGCTGAACTCATGCTTTTATTGGGAACCCAGTCCCAAGAAAACTAACCCACTCCCTGGATCGTGGCATGAATGCATTCATGAGGCCAGAACAGTCATGACCTGATCACTTCTCTAAGGTCTCACCTCTCAACACCATTGCACTGGGGATCAAGTTTAAAACACGACTGGGGGAAACTGAAACCCTAGCAGAAGGTACAGAATGTTATACAATATCAGGGAAATCTCCAGGGGACAAATATAATGCTTTCTCTCTGAAACAAAAACAAAAATAAAACCAAAGCAAATACAAAGAATTGTTAAAACTTGCTAACTCAGGATGGTGGCTACTTCGTGTTTTGCTCTATTATTTGCCAAAGCTGCCAGTGTGTTTAAAACAGTTCATGATTCTAAGATAAAAGTGGTGGTGGGCTCTGTGTCAATAATATGAGAATGGAATGTTGCAGCTGCCTTAAAATTGCCTGAACATGAATAATTGACCCATGTGAACACAATTATCAGACAAAGGAATTGAGAGTTGGAACCTCTGTGTTTCAAATGGACGCCCAACAGGCCTCAGAGCAAAGGTTTAGCTTTACCTGCCATTATAGGAGAAAAAAAAACCCTGTATCATTATACTAGCTTCTATTTTCGGTGCATACAATGAAGATTAGCTGTTTGTTCCTCCTGGACTTTCGAAAATTACAGTGTCCACTTGAAATGTAAAACCTTTTCATTCTTCTCCTGACTTTGAAGGATGACTGCATTGTATATAAATGCTCACTTATGAAACATTGTAAAGAGCCCAAGTGAAACATTTGCTTCTCTTTTAACATTATATTTGAAACTACACTATAGAAAACAGACACTTTAGTGATTACTGTACTAAAGGCAATAAGGAGGCGCAGAACAAACCTTTCCTTTTGCGGAACTGGGGATTGAACCATTGAACCCAGGGGCATTCTACCTCTGAGATACACACGGAGCTCTATTTTTTATTCTTTATTTTGAAACAGGGTCTCACTAAGTTGAGGAGGGCCTCACTAAGTAGCTGAGGTTGGCTGCGAGCCTGGATCCTCCAGGCTCAGCCTCCCAAGTACTGGGATTACAAGCGTGTGCCACCATGCCTGGCTAGAACAACCCTTTCCTTGTTGGTTACAATGGTTTCTTTTCTAATGAAAAAGAAATTTGAAATACTCATTTTTTTCTTCCTCCTTTTCAATCTTATTTTCTTTCTTTTTTCGTTATTAGTGTTGCTCTAGAAAGGATGACCTATGACATCTCTTAAATTCTGAGAAGTTTCTTTTAATACTGTAGCCCTATTGTAACGTCAGCAGTTGGCGCTTAGTGTGTTCATTCTCATGGAGAGCTGTGTGTGAAATGTGCTGTAGAACTGTCCCATATGCAAGACTCCACAAAGATGCCTTCTGTTGCTGTCATAGCCTGGCAGCAGTATCTTTGGGGTTCAGGGAATAAAAAAATAATGGTGAATGGAGACAGAAGGCCAGCCTCTCAGTATCCTGCAAATGCTCAGTTTCTGTAGGGGCTATTATTTGTATATTGCTAAAGACACAATAGAAAGACTCAAAATATGCTTGGTAGAACCTCTGAAAGAAAGGTCAGTCAAAAATTTTCTGGAAATCCCATCCCCTTCAGTTCAGGCTATTAGAACAAGAAAGACCTCGCTCTGTATTTGGATGGGTGAGGAAGTGGCACAGCCACCCTGGGAGATATGCTTGGAGCTGACATTGCTTTCATGGTGTTGGATAATGTATGTGCTCTTCAGAAGCAAGAGCCTACATAACTATGTCTGTGTGTGGTGTTCTAGGCACTTTAGTCCAGTGCTCTCCTTTTTAGACAATGGTGCTAAACAAAAACAAAATAGAAAATCACCTTCAGGGTTGGGATGAATGATCAGATTCTATGATTCTATACGCTCTCCTTTTTGTAAATAGAACACTGCAGAAAATGGCATTAGTTATACAGGGAGACAGAATGTACAAGTCTAAAATTGTGCTTATGCCAGAGCAAAGATAAGCTTTTCCTGTCCTCTTCTTTTTTTTTTTTTTTTTTTTGCGGTACCGGGGATTGAACGCAGGGGCGTTCTACCTCCGCACTACACCCCCGGCCCTATTTTTTATACTTTATTTTGAAACCGGGTCTCACAAAGTTGCGGAGGGCCTCGCTAAGTAGAGAGAGAGAGAGAGAGAGAGAGAGAGAGAGAGAGCTGAGGCTGGCCGCAAACCCGGATCCTCCGGTTTCCGCCTCCCAAAGTACTGGGATTACAAACGTGCACCACCACGCCCGGCTCCTGTCCTCTTCTGCTGTTCTTCCGTCAGCCTTCCTTTTTGTAGTAGGAAAGGAATAGGATACATGCATGAATTCTTTCATATTTCTTTTACTCATCTATATTTTTGCCTTCTATTTTATCTTTCTTCATCTGTTGTCATCCCTTCCTTAATTTTCTTTCTCCTGCTTCTAGCTTGACATTCATAATAACCTCTTCATCTGGTTTCTACCCCAAACCACATGTTTGCATATTTATACTTATGACTTCTGGTTATTGCAACTGTCATATAATTCTTTGCTAGCTGGTTTTGCATCTTATAACAACTTCATCATAACTTGGATGTCTTTAAGAAAATAAAACTATCTCTCATACTAAATTGAAATTAAACCAAAAATCATAATTCTTCAAGGAACACCAAGAATTAATGGGTCAGTAAATAATTACAGAATTTTCTCAAAAACAAAAAAAACTCAAAAAAACAAAGAGTATTTTTACCACCAAAGTGAACAGAAAGCACATATTTATCCCTTGGGACTAAGAAAAGTATGTAAATAATTAATTCCTGCAAACAAAATTCTCATCCCATGGTTGCAATCAATTTGACTGAAATCTTAGATTTATTCCTGAGTTTTTCTTGGGTTTTACAGAGTCTGCAATCTATTCCTAGGGGTCACAGGTTGTAACAGCTTTTGGAATAACAAGAAAATCACTGCATAAGTTTAGCTCCTCTTTGCCTATTCCTATGAACTTTCATTGGTCTAATATTTTGTCAACAGTTCTTCAAGGTAATTAACAAGCAGTCTGAAACTTTCATCTCCTGGGGCCACCATTTCCACCTGTAAGGTCTTGAAGTTGTCTCTCCAGGGAAGAGTGAATGCACAGGATTGTTGTAGGGACTGGATGGAAGAACAGTGTTTCAGAGAATGGGATTGGATTATGGGTCTACTCCAATCCTTATAAGAGGCCAAGTCATTTCTTCTTTCTCAAAATGTGTTTACAGAAGAATGTTTATTTATTTGTTCAAGCTCTCTTGATTATATGTTATGGTGCATTTAGCAGCCAGTTTTTCTTTATTTTTTCAATTTTTGTTTCTGAAGAACATTGGGAGGGAGCTGTTGAGACTAGAATCACACATCTTTCTCATTGTTGTACCTCTGTTACTAGCACAGCAGAGGGTCTAGCAAATTTAACAACACTGTGTAGCACTTCATGAACATTAACTCATTTAATATCCAAAGCAGTCCTGCAAAATAAGTTTGATTTTTGCCCACATTTTAAAGGTGAGGAAACCAAGGGAATGAGATGTTTACTGTTCTTGCTTCAGGCCCAAACAACAAGTGGCAGAGCCTGACTCCGAAGTCTCCACTACCACTGTGCTAGTTTAAGCATCTGTGCCACATTCTTTTGGTGCTTTTAAATATCCAATACAAGTCTATGGATGCAAGAGCAAGGAAAAAAAGAGAAAAGGAGGAAGAAGAGAAGGAAAGAAGACAACAATTTTTAAAAAGTAGGTGAACCTAAGTCAGGCTCAGTGGCACACACCTGTAATACCAGAAGGCTGAGACAGAAAAACCACAGGTTCGAGGCCAGCCTCAGAGATTTAGTAAGACCCTGTTTCAAAATAAAAGGGTCTGGGGATGTAGCTCAGAGGTAGAACACCTCTAGATTCAATTCCCTGTCACACACACACACACACACACACACACACACACACACACACACCACAAATAGGTGAACCTAAAACTATCATTAATGATTCAGAGACAAAATTAGGATTTGAGAATTATCTCATTATTAAATAGCACCATCTGGAATAAACTCTTTCATTTTATTTTAATAAAAAGTGAACTAAAAAAGTTTAAATTATACTTTAACTTTTAAAGCATAATAATATAATGAATACCCCTAAACCTGTCAAAATATAGATAATTTAACTTTTGAGCATAGTGATATAATGAATGTCCACTAACCTGCCACTTACCTAAATACTGGAATGTGAGTCTACCCATGTGTTCTTGATCCATCTCATTTACTTGTCTCCCCCAATAAGTAACAGCTACACAGAATGTTGTGCATATCATTTTCTTTTATTCTTTATATACTTTTTCACATATATAGATAGCTTAAAGAGTGTCTAGTTTGCTTGTTTTTGAGCTTTATCAAAATGGCATGAGGCTATATAAAAGTCTCTATCATTTGCTTTTTTGACTGAACATGTTTACAGGATTCATCTATGTATGTTACTAGGATTCATCTATGTTAAGTAGTCTGATAGTTTTCAAGGTACCTTTTTATAAATTATCTTATTCGATTCACATAAAAATCAATTGGAAATAAGTAGATTAGCCTAATTTTTTCTATTCCTTTTGTTAGCAATAGACTATGCTGGAAGCCACTAATAAATCCAGATTTTTAGCTGCGCCCCTACTTGCATCGAGGCCCACATGTCAATATAAGATTGACATCTTACCACCAGTCCTACAAACTTTGCATATCAGTGAATTTATTTGACTGCTCGTAATCGTGAATTTACTTCCCATGTGCTTTGAGTGTTCCCAGATTATATTGAGAGGGAAAAAATAAAATAAAATGAGTAAAATCACTTTCCTTAGGACTTCTTGGAAAGTCATCTTATTTCCATATGTAGGGCACATAAATAAAGCTTTGTGCTCATTCCAAATGTGACTCTCATGTCTATTTCACCATATTGGTTAGGATATGGTAAAGAATAGCATATGAAAATTTCCAGAAAAAAAATGTATCTGAGGGAGATTCTGTCTTTTATTACCTCCCAAATATCTCTTTAGACATTTTTTCAGCTGCTTGGCAAGCATGTGAGGCAGTAAGAGACCCAATGTTCCTGTAGCTTTGTGTTATTTATTACTCAGTGATGAGCTAATATCTACCTTGCCAAATGGTACCAGTTAGCAGAGGAATTAGAGTTCTTCGCACATAAAATCTTCAAAACAAATAGGCCAATGGGCCATAATGCCTGTGAGGAGATTCAGACCCCCAAATCTTTGATAAAACTGAGAGTACCAAGTCCTCTAGCTGTTTCTCCTGTGGCCCCTGGCTCACTGGTAGCTTTGTGTCCACTTTATGGTATACTTAATGCAACAAGGAATACTTTCTTCATAACTTCTTACTAACGTTATGTCTTCGAGGGAAAATTCACTAATGAATTCAGGGTAATTTAGAGCATCTTTCCCTGTCAGGAAAGTGACCCGGGATGGATTTTCCACACAAAATTGTCAAGTTTATTCTTATATGTGGCTTGATTCACTAATGCATTTGCCTAGCTACAAAGAGACTAATCATTACCATCCAATGACTAATATATACATATACCAGTATCAGCGTTTTATGCAAAAAGATAACTGTCTTATGCTAAACAGTCAGACTAAAGCACTATCTTAAAAGACAAGAACAAGGTGTTCAATGTCCTTTAAGTAGCGAAAAAATCTGCTTCCTTCTGAGTTGTGTGACTTAAGAAACAGCAAGAGTTGTTTCCTCTTTTTTTATTGGCCTGCAATACAGGAGTATTTGATATGATGTCAAGAGACTTTAGGTTCTAGTCCTATCTTTGCCACTTAATAAATTTGAAGCTTAAAAAGTTACTTAACCTCGTCAAGCCTCAATTTCCTGATCTTTATCTAATGAGGTTGTTATGAATATTAAATGAGGTTGTCCAGGCTCAGAAAATGATACCCCAAAGTGAATTCCTCAGAAGCAGCCTCCAAAGCAAAGTTTCTCTCTCGCTGTCTCTTGTCCTCCTGTCTCTCATCCCTCATTCTTCCCTGAGGCAAGCTGTAGAAACAAGAATTCTTCTTCCCCAGGATGGGTCATAAAAACCAGAGTCTCCTTTCCTCAAAGTCGGCCATAAAACCTAAAAATCTTATTCTAGCTTTCCCCCACTTTTCTGTGTGTAAGAGTTGGCATAAAGAAATTCTCTGACCTACCTCTTTTCATTGTGGGTTATAAGACCCCCATTCCACAAAGAGTTTTGCCCTATACCCAGAAGGAAGGGATGCTGCACAGAAAAACCAAAAAGGCTTGAAAGACTAGGCCTTGCTGGTGTTTCCACCCACTCTATTATTACTCTTAGATCATAGTCTCTTTGTCTATTCTCATCTCCCCACAGCTGTTCATGCTTTGTTAAGCCTAAGTATAAACATGGATCATGTACCCTGGGTCATTCTATCTTCAGTCTGACAGCTCTCATGCCATGCAAAACTATAATCCAAGAAATCTGCTCTTCTCTTGTTAACCCATCTTTTGTTTATAGGAGTGTTGGTCATGACCCTTGATGATATTGAGGAAAGAGATCACCCTCTTTCCCACCCCTACCAGATAAACCACATACCAATGTCTGCTGAGAATCAAGAATTCCTTATAGTAGAGTAGCCTATTGGGCAATCTGGTCATCCTACTGATTGAAAGAGCTGTAGCGTACTTGCCATTGCAAAACCATGTTCTCCTGCAGGCAGAGAGTAGGTGGTTGCATTCTTGGGTATCAGTTAGGCTGTGGTTTCCATGTGGTCCCCAGCTGGAGCAGAAGGCCAGGAGTCAGTGCTCTGCCCCACAGGGGGAACAGCCTGCTTGCACCCGGGTTGTCTTTTCTTTGCTTTGCTCAGCCATGTGACTGGCTGAAAGGGGCCCAGCAGCCTCATCTCTTCCAAGTGCAATCCCTATGGAGAGTCAGTATACACAACCCACTTTCATTTTGCCTCCACATGGTGATTGTTGTGCTTTCCCAGGGCTTTGTGTTTTCTTTCTTACCAAGTCCTTTTCATGTTCCAGTTGGGTAAGGCTTGCACGCACAGCAGGCATGCGCTCCCCTCCTGAGGGGTATCTATTTCTTGTTTCTACCCAGCATGATTAAAGATGGTTGTTTTGTGAAACAAACAGGCCAGGGCCAGATTAGGGCATACAGGATGTGTTGCGCTCCAGGGGTGAAGGGAAGGGACCATCTTGCATGGGGTCTTCTCTCACACCCAGTCTATTTGAACCAGTCAAGAAGAGTAAAGAAAATCTGGACAGGAGGAATAAAGTTGACACAAGTGAGATTTGCTGGTTTCCATCAAAGCCTGTTTTGCCTCTGAAACAAAGCTGGTCATGATATTTTAAAGATAGAATTCACTTGGAAACTATAATGAAGTAGCATAAATGTACTTATGATATGGAACTGAAATTAGGAGTTCCATTCTCAAAACTGAATGATTCCAAAGGGCTCCCAATGACTGGTATTTAACTAAAACATGATGATTTTAGTTCACCACTGAATAATATGTATCACAGAGAGGTGGGGGGTGGGGAGAGTGAGAGAGAGAGAATGAATTTCTGATTCATTTGAGAAATGGAATTTCAACAAGCACAGAATGGAGAAAGGAAAAACAAAAGAAAAATCATGGAGTGATGGAGTGTGCTGAAAGAACTGTATTTCTACTGGGAATTGGCCATTCCCTAAATTGGGAGGTCTTTTTGAACTTTCTCTCCCAGGACTGAATCCTCCAGGTTACTTCTTCCCTCTGACTTTCCAGGTCTTTAGACGCATATGCACGGGCAGTTCCAGGTGAGATCCTGGCTGGCAGTTTCTTCACCTGCATCTTCTCATAGTTCAGCTTCACTTTTGGCTGTGTGACTTGTTTCTTTTTCTCAGTATAATTTTTCTACCTACTGTTAAGTCTCGAAGTCTCTATAGTCAGTCATATTGATCAAGAGTGCTGAGGGTTCTCAATTTAAATGTATTTTAAACTCAAATATATTTCTATTGAAATTATCTTCATGCATTCTAGAACACATTTTTAAAAACATTTAGCCTGGCGTGGTGGCGCACACTTGTAATCCCAGTACTTGGGAGGCTGAGACCTGAGGATCCATGTTCCCAGCCAGCCTCAGCTACTTAGTGAGGCTCTCTACAACTTAGTGAGACACTGTTTCAAAATAAAGAATAAAAAAAAAATAGGGCTGGGGGTGTAGCTCGGAGGTAGAATGCCCCTGGCTTCATCCCCAGTACTGCAAATAAATAAATAAATAAATAAAACATTTTAATTACTTAAGAAATAAATGGAACTATTAATTTTGGTGGAGGTTTCAAAACTCATAAAACTGTACACTAAAAAGGGTAAAATTTACTTTATCTAAATTATACCTTATTTTTTTTAAAAAAGGTTTAAAAATGAAATAAATATTGCCACATTATCACCTACAGGTGAATGAAACACATTTTAACAAAGAGATTTGCTGCGAGGACTCTAAAGAATTGGGACAATTCTTCGCTTCACATTGTATGAGTGAGTAGAAGCAGACATGGCTTTTGCCCCTACATCTTTTGAGTGGGGTGCATGGAGAAAGCAGGCTGAGGCTAACAGGGGACAGAGTAGACGTAAAGGTAGAGTTGAAAAATAAAATTATTCTACTGAAAAATAAAAACAAATGGTGAGAATGAAGTGTTTGCACCCCATTCCAAACTTGAATCAACTATTTTCTTCTTTCTTACTAATAAATATAAGAGCCAAGTTATGTTATACTAAAAGACCCCATTTTTAGTCCCATTCTGAGAGCCCACATATACTTACTGTTAGGGTGCAAAACTGGGAATGGGAGGTCTTTCTGAACTGAACGAACCAGGAAAAATAGTAGATTGTATTTCTACACTATTATCTGTAGTCCAGTTTTATGCAGTCATGTCTCTAAGGAAAATCTCATCTTAACTTTTCCAAAGTTCCTTTCATATTATTTTTTTATATGCTGTCAAAAGTTGGCTGAAACCCAGGGATCCATAGCTATCCACAATTCCTAGAAAAATTAGCCTATGATGTTTCTGGGGCCTTTCTTTGCCTTTCTGCAAGGAACTTATCCAGTTATATTGATGGTTATAGGCCTCCTTTATCATTCTTTTGCAACATAATCCTTTTGGACAACACACACATAGAAAGTGTAAATATGACCACATACAATAAATGACTGCTTTATAATGGCTTAGCTATATGCTGTATATGACGAACCCCAGCATTCTTCTCTCATTCCTACTTATATTTATTAGCAACCAGTGGTTGTTTTTCTTATGCTACCAGAAACGATATTAAGCAATTCCCAACATGTATTTTTTTAGAGTTAAATACAAATAGAAATCTCAGTAATTAAGTTAATGGCATAATATTCTTGGAAAAAAGTTGAACAAATACATGGAGTCTTCACTCATTGTTGCAGAAAATAGCATTATAGTATACACAATTTAAAACAGAAGGAAAATAGAAATTTATGGTCCTCTGCAGCAAAATTTCAAGAGTAGCCTTACTAGCCCTTTACTTGAAATCGATTTAGGTGTCTCCATCAAAATACCAGAGCTGCTTACATTTCACTGAAGATCAAGTAGAAAGAAGGAAAAGATAAGCAAATGTTTTCCTCCTATAAATTAGAGCTGTGTTTAAACATTAGCCAGCGAAATAACTAATTTTTAACAATAGAATGCTTCCTTCTACCACTGAGTATTCCTCATACCACTATATTCTAACTATTCTTCCATTAAATAAAGTGGACCTATTAGGGCCAAAACATATGTAAAATCTTGAGTTGACTGAGCTGAACTTTTAATTAGTGGATTAAAGGCTCACCTTCAGCCCCTGAGCTGAAAGTCAAACAAAACCACATAGGCTATGTAGTGCAGAACTTGTCATAGCTTCTTACCATACTCTGCCTGGTTCCAAATGTTCCTGGTACTGTCTGGATGAAGGCTGCATGCATAATTGTAATATTTCTATGTTATATTTAATATTAACATAGAATGAGATCTACAGAATTAATCCCATTGGCATCTAATATAGAGATATCAATGCTTGACTTAAAAGTCAATACCAAAAATTTTATGAGAAAAGTGCATTGGTCTTAACAATTTACACTTTTTAAATTTCCCTCAGTTCAGATATTTATAGAAATGCTTAAAATAATATACGTGAATATCTTCTGAGTTAAAATAACTATGAGCTGTAGATATTCTTATTTTGTGGAGGAAAAGAAAGGGAACTGAGAATATTGTTTAAATAATTACAAGCAATACCTTCAAGGAACATAGTAAGGGATTTAACATGCTTGTTGAATTGAAAGAATGTCAGCTAAAAAATGATGATCAGATAAATAATACCTACACATCATATTACTCCAAGGCTGTCAAAATTAAACTATGGATTGGAAAGTTTCAAAAGGATCTAAAAGAAAAGAAGATACTTAGAGTTCTTTCCTGGTATAGCAGCTTAACAGATGGAATTGATCCCAGGCACACAGGAGATTTTATCATCTTATGGGTCTTCTACCTGCTATTCTCTCCAAGTGCCAGCAAATTTGGGGAAATCATCAGTTATTTTCTTTGTTCTTTGACCACAGTAAAAAGTGTCTGTGTTCTTCACAAACACATGACCCTACTATGTGCTAGGAGAGAACTTTTGCACTCGGCTTCTAGCACAAGACAGTGACCTAGACATGAAGAGCAAGAGAAGTGATGTTTGCTGTCCAGAATATCACCTTCAGTTTTCCTAAATTGTTACCCGGCTCCTACATTACTGCTTCATGGGAGTCTTTGAAGACTGTTGAAATGCAAATACTTGAGTGAGCAATACCCTTTATGCCTACCATGGCAAATAGGTTAGACCCCATATGACATCTTTGATCCAGCAGCAGAGATGGTCTAAATGCCTGAAGAGATTCTAAGACCATCTCCCAGATCAGTGGAAAAGAACACTATTTTGCATTAGGAATGTCTGCTACCAGCCCAGGACAGAAGACTTATAACACGGAGGCTGAGTATTTCCTGACCCTGTTGCTTTCGTTTGCCCAGCAACTATTCCTCTTTCTTCTGAGAGTATCATGCTGATTTTCCTTTGAGGATCCATTCCTTCCCTAATACGTCCACTTACACTCCAAAGTTTTTGTATGTCTGTTCTTTTTACACAACCAAAATATGGGTGAGTTTAAGCAAGAAATGTGCCAATACCCTAGATGTTTCTTCCTGGGTATCATGTAGGCAGACTAATTGGTTGGTGCAAAGAAAGGACATTTTCTCTAGCATCAGCATTATAATAAATGGGTTGAAGATAAACCTAAATAGTTTTGCCTAGAATCATCATATGACTTATGACAATGTCAGGCAATGACAGAGCATTTTCCTAAGAATTAAAAAATAAAACAAAACAAAGGAGAATAAAGATAAAATATATTATATTTCAAACTAGCACAGGCTTAAGCAATATACAGTACTTTAAAAGTGGTATAAGGCTGGGTCCGTGGTGGCATGCACCTGTAATCCCAGCTACTTGGGATGAGAACTTATTTCAACAAACAAATGCATATGAGTGGTGCAGAATTATATTAAAAATATCATTAAATAAAATGTGGCAGGATTTTTTCTTATAAATTAAAGAAGTTCTTTAAAAAGAAAGACTATATGCTAGAGCAAGTTTCTAACACTGACATGCCTGATTTCTTCTGAGTACACTATTTTATTTAATGAATTCTAAAAATACATTTCCTTCAATGTTTACTGTTTTTCTCCTGATCATTTGATCTTCCTATCCAGGACACTTTTGAAAAAGTAAGCACAGGGTTTGTCGAAAAAGTGCTCTATTTTTCCAGAAGATTTTTTTTCAGGGGGTACTAGGGATTGAACCCAGGGGCATTCTATCTCTGAGCTATACCCCCAGCCCCATTCTATTTGTTATTGTGAAATAGAGTCTTGCTAAGTTCCTGAGGGCCTTGCTAGTTGCTGAGTCTGTCCTCAAACCTGTAATTCTCCTGTCTCAGCCTTCCAAGTACTAGGATTACAGGTATGTGCCACCATTCCTGGCTCATAAGACAATCTTTAATACTTCCATAATAGAGCTTACTCTTGAAATTCATGCTTTCAAAAACAAGTTTAAAGTTTCTATCTTACTGCACTGTTTATTTGTTTCAAAGTATGTATCACAATCAGTAATTATTTTATTTGTTTCCGTGTGTGTGTGTGTGTGTGTGTGTGTGTGTGTGTGTGTGTGTGTGTGAGAGAGAGAGAGAGAGAGAGAGAGAGAGAGAATTAGTTACTGGAAATTGAATTCAGGGGCATTCTACCTTCAAGCTACACCCCCCAGCCCTATTTTAATTTTTTTATTTTGAAATAGGGTCTCACTAAGTTGCTGAGACTGGTCTTGAACCTGCTATCCTCCTGTCATAGCCTCCAAGTACCGGGATTACAAGCATGTTTCCCTGTTGTTTGTCTGTGTCTCTGCCTGAGGTCAGGGACCTTGTGTGTCCTATTCACTGTGTATCTCCAACACCAAGCAGAATGCATGGCACAATAGTTATGTGTGAGAAGGGTGATGAATGAATGAATCAATCAATCAATCAGTGAACCAATGGATGTGCCAATGAATAGAACAGAGTAGAGGTACTTTTGTTTTGTAGACAGCTTTGTTCATAAGCTCATAGGAGTTCATGAGTGGAAAGTTCATATATACAGGAGCTTCTATACTCCTTAAGTATTGTGGACAAAGCACCAATACACATCTCCAATATTTCCCTAAGCAGCCACTTTCTACGGATCTCAGCCATCCCTGAATTAAGCCATTGTGAAACCAAACAGGTTTCCATACCTCTGATAGCCTTGACCCTGCCTGGAGCCTTATATAACAAAGCAAACTACAGTACATTTTCTTCTTATAG
This sequence comes from Glis glis, assembly GCA_004027185.1. Taxonomy (NCBI): domain Eukaryota; kingdom Metazoa; phylum Chordata; class Mammalia; order Rodentia; family Gliridae; genus Glis; species Glis glis. The sequence continues at coordinate 23,871 of PVJS01011598.1, read as the reverse complement.
TTTTGCCATTTTAGTCTATACAAAAGTTTAGACCTTTATATGTTCTGCCAAGAAACACTCTCTATACCATTCATAACATCTGGCCCACAGCTTCTAATAATCCACGGGATGCCTTGACATAAGCAACTGCTAATTTCATATTATGCAAGGTTTGGGTTATAATAAGATAATGTATTTGAAAGCACTTTATAAACTATAAAGTCTCATACAAGTGAAAAAAAGAATGATAATAATTACTACTTTCATTACTATTGCTTTAGCAAAGCCAGAAACCTCATTGACAAGCCTTTTCACATTCTGTTCTTTTGGCATTCAAGAAATATTGAGCTACATTCTTTCAGAGAAGAAACTGTGTCCTGGCATTGAAATAGAAATTTTAGGAAAATCACATTAAATCTTCTAAGCACTATTACAGAGCAGAGGAAAACAAACAAACAAAACCAGATCCACCCAGATCTACCATTTATCCAAAATGTGAGGAATAGGCATTTCTTAGTAGTTTACATTTTCAAAAATTTAGCATAAGCTTTGAGTCATATTTTCATTTCCTACTATAAATGTTAAGCCTGATTCCCCCTTTATACACACTATCTTCTTAAGGAGACCTCACTATACCAATTAACCCAGCAATACCTCAGATCACATTGGGCTCATTATAAGAGAAGTTGCCTAAACACTGTAATTTGAAGCACGTCAAAAAAGGTCCCCACATGTGTCTGCCTGAGGTCTAGCTCTAGGGATTGGATAAATTGAATAATAACTCTAGTGTCCTTGAGTACTTTCAACCATCAAGTAAAAGCCAGGCTAAGCAAATGGGAGTACAAAAATGCATACATATGAACATGCTTCATAAACAAATGAATGTTCCCAGGAGGTAGTGAATTGCTAGCTAGCAAGAACATTAGCTGCAGAGAGGGAAGCCACAACAGGTCTTAGAAGTAAATTTTCTTTGTTTCATTTCAATTCTGACCTTTGCTATGTAAGAATATTCATCTCTCTCATACTACCTTGAGCAATATTATCATTTCCTATTGATCCGGACTTTTTAAAATTTTTCTTCTCACCTTTACTTTTTAGATACTTTTATTACTGCAGTATGATTATACATCTTAGTGAGGTTCAAGTCGTACAAACAAGCATGCATACAGGTCTTGGCGTGATTCCCTTCAGGTCCCACTCTGCTGTCCACCTCTCCCGATATGTAACAGCGTGATTGGTAGTGTTGATCCAGATTTTTAAAAATGTCTATCAAGAGTCCCTGATAGCTTTAATTTACCAAGTGATACCACAGGAGCCTGCAAAAGTTAATATAGATTTCAACTGGATAACATACTCTTATGAGGGATCATATTTACAAAAATAACCCAGCTTGTTGATTTTTGGAAGAGCCACATCCCTTACCAAGGCTTATTTCTTGCAATATCAGATCCCCTTCAGCTTCCTTCCAGTCCTGTGGAATCAGTGGGAGAAATAATGAAACGCATCTCTGGAAATAGTCATCTGAGAAGAACTTCATCATCATATGTGCAAGGATTTGACACTGATTTGAGGCATCGCTGATGGTTGGACTGGAAATTGGCGCTGGTAAAGAAACCATTGTGCAGCATTCGGTAGGCTCTTAAGAACATGTGTAATTTAGCTTTGGTAGTTTCCATAAAGTAGAGGTTTGATTCTGCCGATGACCTTTCATGAACTTCTAGGAGTGTATAGTACCAAAGATGAAAAGGTAAAAAATAAAGACTCCATTTTCCTACTAAGGTGGCAATTACACTAAAGTTTATGTAGGTCTAATGTTCATTCCTGGGAGATTGTCATAATTTACCCCACAGTAGGCCCTCTCTTGAAGCTTTTTTTTTCCCCTTGAGAGACAGTTAAAAAAAACAAACTAACATCTTTACAAATTGGCTAAGTGTTGCATTACAGTGGTTTGCAGCCCATTGATAGACCTGTGGGCTTTGAACTTCAGAAACAGAATTTGAAAGAGAGATTAAATCCCCATAACCAGTAAGCATTCACTTTCTAAAAGTTCCTATTTCCAAGGCATGAAAGCATTGAGTTTTGAAAGCTGTGGAAGCCCAAGCAAAGCCAAATGTGCCTCTCCTCAAATGAGTTCAGTGGTGGCCGGTCCTTTCAGAAAACGACTTTTTTTGAGGTTGTCTACAAATAGCCAAAGAAAATTGTCCTTTATTCAACATCGTGGGTACCTCTGCCATCCTGGTAATTATATATGTGCCAACCCAATTAAGTTTGCAGGGGGAAAGATGATCATTCATTGTAGCAATTTCACTTTAGAGTCAGTGGTAGATTCTGTGAGAAAACTTCATCCATCAACTTTCCCATCCTCCTCCAAGGTGGCGGGGGGGGGGGCTTGGTGCTCAGCCAGAAACATGCAAACCTATCAATATAATTCATGCTGCTTAGGGGAAAAAAAACAGGCATTTCTCAAGCCAGGGCAAATTAGCCTTTGGCATTGGAACTCTAGATTATTTATCCACTCAGGCACATCTATACAATGAGAAACAAATGCCTCAAAAGGCAATAAAATGTTGCACACAGTTCCCAGGGGCCTGTCTGCCTGATGAAGCATTTAATCAGCAAGTCCACAGATTTGTTTGCATTCTATGTATCTAGCTAGGGGAGGTAGTTGGTGAAACTGGCTAAGCACCATCTAGCCCAGGGGTTGATTTTCTCCGCAGGTCCCTTCAGGAAAAGTCCCAAAGCTAATGAGAGGCGCTTCCAAGCTCCAGAGGCCAGCTCTCCTTTCTCAGAAAACTCAGAGCAGGAAGCTGTTTGTTCTCTCAAACCCTTCCTGGACTTTTAGACTTTGGGCCAGCATCTCACAGTCTCATTTTGAGTGCTTTAGTGTTTCTTTCCCCAATAATACAGCAGACTACCTGGGAGCAGAATACAGCATTCCTGCCCCCACCTCCCCCCACCCCACCACACACACAGCATCTTAAACAGTGCTTAGGTGGATAATTGGTTCTTGAGAAGTAGATCGTGATTGGTCTACTAGTGGCTCCTCGCCTAAACAAAATTTCCATTGTAAGATGGGAATATTCCTCTCACTTATGGAAATGCTTGTTATCTATCTCTTTCCTTCTTTTTTTTTTTTTAAACAGGGTCTCGCTGAGTTCCTAAGGTTGACTTCAAACCTATGATCCTCCTCTCAAGTGCTGGAATTACAGGTGTGTGCCACCATATATAGCTCCTTTTCTTTTAGTCAAAGTCTTTCTTTCACCCCTAAATCCTTTCTATTTCCTCTAGTCTCATGAGGCTTCCTGATTCTGAAGTCTCATACATCAAAAATTTTCTACTTAAAAAAAATGTCAGTGTACAAGCTTACAGAGATGCAGGGTAACTATGCATCAGAACAAAAGCAGGAGTACTCACTTATATCATGGGACCTTGCATGTAAGAATAATAGGAAAAAGATCTTTTAGATCTCAAGCTATTCATCAGTAGAGGAGTATCTGGACAAATTATCTAGCCTCCTTATTGTGAGAAAGCACTTAGAACCTTCCTTTATGTATTTGAGTATTATGAAGTATTATGGATTTATGTATTCAAATAGAACTGGCAGCCTCTACAATGAGTTCTAATACCAATTCCTAATTCCTTCATGCTGCAGAATTGTTGATAATCCATTTTGCATTATAAGTGCATTCAGATATCCTGGAGGATAACCTCAGCTCTACTGTTTATTAGCTGTGTGAATTGACCACCTAAAAATTTATTGTCAGTTTCCAAACCTGTGAATTAGCAATAGCTCATAGGTTATGTGGAGATTAAATGAGTTAATACAGCAAAGCACTTAGAGGCTGGCACTTGGCCACTTTTTTTCTTCCATACTTGGGAACATTCTCATGTGTCCCACACCAGCAGAGAGGAGCAGGAATATGCCCTTTCTCAATTCAAGGTTCTTAGTGTTGAGTCTTTGACCTTTTGTTATGTACATGCTAAAAATACAGGCTTTAATTAATGTTTCTCCATGTTGTTGGGGCTTCAAAAACTATACTTCAAAGTATGGTGCTTTGTCAGGCAAAGTGCTTTGAACTAAAGGTGAACCAAGGCCCCTCTCTGTCTTTTCTCTTGCCTTCTCTCTCTTCCCCTCTTTCTCCCTTGAACTTCAGGGAAGGGTTTCTCTGAAGTTTCCTTATCTGCATAAAGACAGATCCTCCAAAAGCAAACTCAGATTTTATGAGTAACCAGGTGTGGTGGTGCGCACCTGTAATCCCAGTACTTGGGAGGCTGAGACAGAAGGATTGCAGTTTTGAGTCCAGCCTCAACAATGCAGCAATATTCTCAACTAATTAAACCTGTTTCAGAACAAAAAATAAAAATGACTGGGGGTATAGCTTGAAGGTAGAATGCCCCTGGGTTCAATCTCCAGTACCACACACAAGAAAAGAAAAAACAAAAAAAAAAAACAAAACAAGAGAAAAAAAACCATGATTCCCCTCCCCAGGAAAATCATCATCAGGAAAGGTTAACTGACAGGGAAGAGACTGAAGGCCAACACCATGCCAAAACAGACTTTGTCATGGCTTTGAAACAATTTTATTACCAAACTATTTATCTGAATAACAAGATAACCTTTGTTCACCATACATTTCCTCCCCTCATGCTTCCATAACATGTCAGCACTTCCCCTCAGGACCCTAAAGCTCCTATTCCTCCATGTAGCTCAGGATGCTATAAAACTTCAGTTTCCCAGCCCTCCTTTGAGTTTCTTCTTTTGCAGGACTCCTGTGTGTATGCATATAAATAAAATATTTTATTCTGTTAATCCGTCTACTGTCAGTTTATTTCAGAGGCACAATTATCAAATCTTCATAAAGCGTTCCCTCTCCTACAACTTCTAATCTTTAGGAATTCAGAGATTCCTAAAGACTATTCTAAGTTTCCTTGTATTGCCCGCCATGTTTAAGTTGGTGTCTTACACCAAGCAAGAACTCCATATTTTTTCTTTTGTTGATATATTTTTCTGTTTTTTCCTCTCCAGTTTCCCAAAGCTGATTATGGCAACATTCTACTCTGTCATCTTCTACACCATATGTCCTTTGATCTGATGGGGATTATGGAGCCCACAAAACATAAAGCAATGGGATATTCTACCATATCGGTAACCAAATATGCGATCCTTGCCAGAACGTTTGCTGTTTAGATGGAAGAAAGAGCAGAGAGTGTGGGACAGATTTGTATTCTGGGTGTTTTGGGGCTCCTTGTGGGTTACTTATGGGCTGGCAAGCTGATAAAATTGAAAAGCAATTTTAAAATTTCTCACAAACATTGAAAAGCACTTTTAAAATTTCTCACAAACATTCCAGCAAAGGTAAAAGCATCATTTGACCAACTTTGGCTTCATCAGAAAGGGGAGATAGTACAATTTGGGGGCACAGAAAATGATTCTCCAAAGTATGTTGCTTTGGCATGCTGAGTACTTTGAACTGAAGGACATTAGAAGAACCTCAGAAGTAAAGTCCCTTTCTGACCTTCTCTCACCTTCCTTTCTTTTGTTTCTTTTTCTCCTCCAAGGCAGGCCATACACCTTCCTAAGGTAGATCACAGGGACACCTTTGCCCCCAAAGGCAGCCAAAAAGCCTAAAAATGTTATTCTAACCTCCCCTTGCTTCTGCTGGCCATAAGGACATTCTCTGACCTCCCTTGTCTGATTGTAGATCATGAGGATGCTCATTCCAGAAGTAAGGAAAACTACACACAGAGGGTAAAAGAATCTAGAGGGACAGGTCTTGCTGGGGTTCCCTCTCATTTTATTATTTCTAGATTATTCTCTTTTCATCCACTAACATTTCTACACAGCTGTCCATGCTTCCTTGAACCTAAGAATAAAAAGAATTTCCCCTGGGTCTTTATTCTGAATGATCCTATGCACACAAAAGTTTGACTAAATTAATGTGTTATGCTTTCCTCTTGTTAATCTGTCTTTTGTTATACAGTGTCTGCGGGAATCCTTAGGATGGGCGAGGAATGGTATTACACCTTTCCACCCTACACCACAAAGGTGTGTCCCTGGAAAACACTCCACCACATGGATGAAGAGACTGATGAACATTTGACTCTCTGAGCCAGGCTGCTCCACACATTCTCAAGTGGTCCAAGTACAAAACACTTTTGTTCTTACCTGTTCACTGCACCTTTGAATGGAAACTCAAGAGCAAGCAGGCTTTACTCTCTTCAGAAGGAACTACTTCCAGTGCTAGAAAATGTGGCGAAAGAAACCCTTGTAGAGCAGTTTCACTCCAGTGGAACGAACCAACCACCCATGAGACCATTTTTCTTCTAATTTTGTGGAAAGTCCCTTCTCGTGTTTAGTCCCCCACCTCCCTATTGGCCAAAAACCCCTATTGTACTTTTCAGAGTTATCTTGCCATTATTATTGATGCCATAACTTGCTATTCCAGACAGCATAGGCTCAAGTCCTTATGAATAAAACTTTCCTTTTCTAATTCATCTGCTTGCAAAGGTCCTTCATAGATTTGTTCTGTGACTTATGTATGTCATGTTTTTTTAGTTGGAAACAAGCTGGATTATTGTTGTTATTGTTGTTGTTGTTGGTGGTGGTTTGTTGATCACTTTCTCTGCCTACTCTGTTCTAAAGCCCCATACATGATATGGTGAATTCAATTGTTTCTGAACCAGGTGAAAACTAACTTTGGGCCTACTTTTTAAAACAGACTGGTTTTTCTACTGAAGGGGTTCATGTTGTATTTCTTTTTAAATTTTGCTCTTTTAAATGCTATTCTAAAATTCAGATGTTATTTAATTTATAGAAGACATTTGAGCTGTATGACTAAAAAAATTGTCATCCAGTGATTCACTTGTATTTTTAAACATGTAATATAAAAAAGCTACTTGTAAATGGTTGGTGACTTCTTAATGAGAAGAATTTACGCTATAATGAGACTATTTTTTTTATTTTGCAGTACTGGGGATTGAACCCAGGGGTATTCTACCTCCAAGCTACACCACCAACCCTATTTTTATTCTTTATTTTGAAGCAGGTTTTCACTAAGCTGTTGAGGGCCTCACTCAGTAGCTGAGGCTGGCCACAAACCTGTGATCCTCCAGTCTCAGCCTCCCAAGTACTGGGATTACATGCATGTGCCACCACGCCTGGCAAATGAGAATAATTTTATGCTTTGTCCAGCATTGAGAATTAGTGAGGAAATCTCAAATGAGGAAATTGTCTTCCATTTAAATTGACCCAAACATCAGATAAATGCAGCAGAAGAAAATCCTTATAGAGCAATATCACTGCAGTGGAAAGACTTGCCCCCCTCCATGCTACCAGACCATTTTTTCAGGACAGTTTTATTGGTAGATGCCCAAAGGGTCAGGAAGATTCCTATGGATGTGGGTTGAGGGCAGAGATCACTGCAAATAGCAAAGACTCCTTAATTCCCTGAACTTAAGACAGGAAAGGAGGCTTATGAAGGAGGGGACAAGGTCTTTCGTCCTCATCCTACAAACCATCTCTTTCCCAAAGAATCTTATAAGAGGGACAAAATCTAGCATTAAATGCTGAACTGAATTTTTAGTTTTACTAAGAATAAAAGCCTGTTAAATCTTCTGAAGCAATCACTACCCCCACCAACAGGAAGTCCTTAAACTTTCTGGGCTTCAGTTTCCTCATCTTTAAAGGCTGAATAGCTTGCCTCTTCATAACCTACCACATGAAGAAAAATGGCTATATATGATGCCCTGCTTGTTACTCAAGCTATCCAGCCTTGGATCTTCATCACAGGTCCTTTTTCTACAACTAAGGTATAATAGAGAATTGAAGCTACTGTGGAGAATTTAATTTCCATGCTCAATTTTATTCTTGCAGCTTTCAGAGGATGACTGTCTTTCGAATGCCTATATGCATTCTGGTACCTGAGGAGCTCAGGGTCCTCTTCTTAAAAATGGGGATATCAGAACTTACTTTATAAGGTTGTTGTATTAGTTAATTAATGCCCTAGGCTTACACAGAGCTCTCCCACATAGGTGGCCTTCAGTAAATACTAGCTTAATTGTTCATAGCACCATTTTCCTTGGTTTTCTTCCTACTCTGATTATTATACTCTTGGTCTCCAGTGTCTCCAGTGGTACTAATGCCTCTGCCTCTCCCATAAGATCAGTGACCTTGTCTCTTATGGTTCTACACATTCGTCTTAGATGATCTCATCCACTCCATATCATCACAGAGAATAAAGAGGCAAAAGGCTCTCAAATCCTGGTCTCCAGCCAGATCTCTCTTGAAGGCCAAGCTATCCATCTCTGATGGATAGCTTCCCTTTGGTGCCATCAGTACCTCAAACTTAATATGTCCAAAAAGGAGTGCATCTGCTCTTTCAGTAGAACTTCTTTTAAAATTTTTATTGATGTATTGCAGTTGCACAAGAATGATAGATTTATAGTGAGATATTCATATATGCACATAACATTATTTGTTCTGTTTCCTCCTCCATACCTCCCCTTCTTCCTCCCCATACATGACAGTGAAATTCATAGTGATATATTCATATATGCACATAACATTATTTGGTTTGTTTCTCCTTCACTAGAACTTTAGCCACTGAAGATGAGAGCATTTCACTCAAAGCAACATGGCAGGCTCCCAAGGTGTGAGGTTCAGTGAAGGGTGACTGTTCTCCAGTCAGTTCCAGTACACAGTGGGTAGCAAAAAGACTTCATTCTGAGATATTTACAAATCTTGCTTATAATCCTAGACTCCATTCCTTATTGAATGGGGAATCATTGATAATTTAGGATTAAAGCAATTCTCAAAAAATATCATCACATGTTTGTAGCTCTCATGTCAGTTACACATCAGACTTTAACCACATCATAGATTATCTCAGGCTCTTCTTTCACATTCTGTGTATCTCTGTCAAGAAAAATCAGAGTCTTCTGCCCTCAGCTTTTCTGTGAGTGGGCTGAAAAAGTCCAATATGTGAGCATAAATCCTTTCCACCAGGAAAACCCAAAAGCCAGCTGATCTGGTCATCTATCTCTGTCTGAAATCTCTACTGAAATGAGATCACCTATTTCCAGTTTCAGGACATCAGGCCAATCTGCAGCTGTTGTTTTATGACCAGTGATGCTATGCTATTTTAACATATCTGGGAGAGGAATTTTCACAGATTTCCTGAGTTATGATCGTGATCTCAGTAGATAATAGGTTCCAATTTCCTTTACTATCAACATATTCATGTTGTGAAATTCCTGAGGCCAAGGCCCAAGTTATACGCTTACTGGTGATAATGTAAGTAACCCTAGAGAATTGGCAGGGCAGTCTGACAACTCATAAGAGAGGGCCTGGAGGCGTCTTTGCTTTGTCATCTAGTAAATACATATAACCCAAGCCATAGAAGGAATGCCTATCATGAACCACTGTTCTTGATCACAACAATTTCTGGGTGGGAGTGGCAATAGGGACATTTGCAACCAGGAAGAATAACTTCTGACTATTACTATCTACTACAAAGAAATTACTCAGGAGGAACATTGATATTCATACCACTTCATTCAATAACTATTGCACTGAGAAAGGCTTTGAGACATGAGGAAACATTAAGCTAGAGACTTTATTAGTTATGAGACTAAATTCCTTGGTTGTACATCTATGCTTTAGTATTTTTTAAAAAGAAAAAGTATACATACACACACACACACATATATATATATATGCATACACACACATGTAAATATATATACCTATATATGCATGTATTCCTGCTTAACAGTATACATAATTAACCACACCATTGCCCTCATCCCACATATATTTCTATAAGGGAGGAGGTTTCATTCTCTCAGATGGTTTCACAGTTGAAAATCAAAGCAGATGGTGCTTCTAAAGAAGGCAGCCTGCTTGATAAAATGTCATGGATATACAGAAATAAAATCAAAAAGGAAAGGCAAGAAAATATTCTCATTCGAATAATGAACTATCTGATGTTCCCTCAGAGCCACACAGCTCAGATAGTGAAAAGAAACACTCTCAGACCCTTTGTTCTGTATTTACAACAAAACTCAAACCACATGTCTGTCATGTAACGAGCTACTCTGGATAATTTCTTGAAGAATAATAATCATTGTTTGCTGGAACCACTTGCAAAACCCAGAAGGTACCCAGAAAAATTGGCATTTGTAGCAAACTATCCAAGGGGTAATTTGTGGTGACAAATGATTCATTGAATATTGCATTTAAACTTTAAAACATTGCTCACACACAAAAAGAAATCTGATGGCTGAGCCTTACTCCACCCCAGCTTCCTGTCCCTGCTCTTTCCTTGTCTAGAGCTGAAGAAAGCCCCAGGGACTCATTACAGCAGATAGCTCAAAACCATGCCTGCAGAGCTTTAGTAATTATTACTATGTTAAACAAATAATTTGATTGCTTTGTTCTGTGACTATATTTGCTTATTTCAGCCCCCTAATAGTTGCCAGATTGGGCTGTGTGATGTGTACCCTGCAATGAAATGCAGGGACCATGAGTTTGCCTTTCTGTACCCGCTGTCCCAATGGTTATTGGAAAAAATAAAGTATTAATTATACATTAAAGTGTTCAATCTTAAATTTTCTGCAGTTGATAACTATACTGTGGCTATGTAAGAAAATGTCTTTGTTCTTAGAAATACACACTGTAGTATTTAGAAGTAAAGGGGTAAAATGTATTCAGCATATTCTCAAATATTCTGAACTACAAACACTTTTTTTTACTGTGTGTGTGTGTGTGTGTGTGTGTGTGTGTGTGTGTAGACATGTATATGTGATGTGATGATAAAATCATTAGGGCAAATAAAAACAATAAGAGACTATGGGAAAATATAGGGGTGTTCTTTGTATTATTCATGCAACTTTTCCATAAACTTGAAATTATTTCTAAATAAATGTCTAAATGAAAAGTTTTTTAAACTCTCTTATGATGCATACCAGGAGTGTCCTTTAATAGAAGGCAAATTGGCTACTCTATTTATGTCTTCTAATTTATTTCGGAATCTTCTTAGATTAAGAGTGACTCAATGATAAAGGAAATTGTACATGGCATTCAGGCACTATCTAAAACTTATATATAAGATGAAATGAGCTTATTTTCTGATATGATCTTTAGCTAAGAAAGTATTCAAAAGACATTTTACAAACTTTTAAAGATGAAATCAGTAATACTAGAATAGAATATTTAGTAAACACATGCCAGTTTCTAGACCTAAAAAAAAAAAATCAGGCTTCCTTCAAGCCTGTGTCCTTGTCTAAGATACTTTCTCTCTCTGGGCCCTGGTTTCCTTACAATAAAATAGAGATAATAATACTACCTTAAGATCTTCTAAGGTTTATATGGAAAATATATGTATAGAAAGAACACTTTTTACTATAGGAAACTGAAAATACAACTCAAACTACTCAAAACTAGTAAAAGACTTATTATCTCACTTACCAGGGTGTTCCAAACAGGATATCATATTAGAATCAATATGCCAGCTTGCTCTTCTCCCCCTTTCCTTTTCTTTCCAGGGTCCCCATTGATTAAAGCCAATCAGAAGGAAGAGGGGAAGAGAGACCACTGACACCATTTATACAGGTCAGCCTTTTGCAGCTTAGAGCAGGGTGAGGGGTGGAGGGTGGGTATGGGGAGCATATAGAAGAAATCTGCTCCAAAGTGGTTTTGGCTTGGTTGAGTGATTTAGTAACTCAGTGACATTGAGGATCAAGAAACATCCATTAATCTGCTAGTCACAGCTTTGTCTCCACACTAAATTTCTTCAAAAGGGAAAAAATATTTCCCTTCAATTTAAATGTCCAATTTAAGTTTCATGCCCAACCATAATCCAAGGACTCCTTGGGTGAATACAGCGCTCTGATTGGTGTAAGCCTTATTGGTAGACTCTGTCAGGCAGGGGAACAGGTTACACCTGATTAGACTATTTATGAATTATTCCTTTGTTGCTGCACAAGGAAGGGGTTGTGATGGAGACTGTAACAGAAACCTCAATGTCCACCATAAATGTAAGGCACACATCACAGTGATTAGCATAGAACGGGAGCTTAATAATTTTTCCCTTCCTATCTAGCAAGGCCCTTCAAAGCACTGTTCTTCTTTCTGTGGGCATTAAAATGTGGTACTTGATTTTGCCTTTTACAATCCAAAAGATTGTAAAAAAGATAAAGAGTTTTAACATATAAATATATAATGTAAGAATACAAATGGCATACTGTATTAGTCCATTTACTACTGCTATAAAATATACATAAGGCTGGGTACTTTATAAAGAAAAGAGGTTTATTTAACTGACAGTTTTGGAGGCTGAAAGTCCAAGATTAGTGGCTTCATGAATTTGGACTCATGGTAGACAGCATCATGGTGGGAGCACATGGTAACAATCACATGGTAAGACAGGAAGCCAGAGAGAACAGGAAGGAGCCTATCGTGCTCATTTATAACAACTCACTATCACAGGAATTAACTCACTCCTAAGACCAGCATCAATTCCTTCTGAGGGCAGCACCCCCAGTGACCTAATGACCTCCCACTAAGTCCCACCTCTTAAAGATCCCACCACCTCTTAACATTGCCTGCCACACTAGGGGACAAGCTTCCAGCACATGAGCCTTTTGTGGACAAAATGCATCCAAACCACTGCGCCTGTAAAGTTCCCAACTAAGGGGTGCATATGTAAGGTATTTAGAATAGCAGTTTCCAAAGCATCATCTATTGTGGACTGGTAGAATAAGAAAGTAGTTATAAGAGTCTGGGAATTCTTATGCTCACCAGCATTGACCATGGCTCTAGGCTGTAAGGGCAGTTAAGAACATATAGTATCTCCCCAACCCCTGCCCCTTATCTCTGGTTACACTTTCCATGATTTCAGTCACCATGGTCAACCATGTTCCAAAAATATTAAATAGAAAATTTCAGAAATAAACAATATATATGTTTGAACTACCATTCTAAGTACATGATCAAATTCCCATGCCATCCCTGTCTGTCCTGCCAGGAAATGAATTATGCCTTTGTCCAGCATATCTACACTGTGTACACTGTGCATGCTAGTTCCCTACCCAAGAATCAATTTGTAGCCATCTCGATTATTAGATAGACTATCTATATGTGCAGTGTTATGTTCAAATAACCCTTATTTTACTTAATAGTGGCCCCAAAGTTTAAGAGTAGTAATGCTGGAAACTTGGAGATGCCAAAGAGAATCTACAGTGTTTCCTTTAGGTATCGTTTCACAAATCACAAAAAGAATGGTAAGAACAATATAATAAGATGTTTTGAAAGACAGAGAACCCACATTCATATAACTTTTATTGCAGTTTATCGTTATCATTGATCTATCTTACTTTTAATTGTTGTTGTCAGTCTCTTACTGTGCCTAATTTATAGATTAAATTTTATCATAGGTATGTATGTATAGGAGAAAACACAGTCTATGTAAGATTCAGTATTATCCAAAGTTTCAGACAAACATTGGTGATCTTGGAACATACCTCTTGAGGATAACGTGGTCTACCATATAGTACAATTAATATACATCTCAAGCACAAGTGCACATGCTGGTCACAGAGTAGCCTCGTGTAGTCTCCTCTGCAAACAGTTCCATGGCCTAGCATCCCTGTGCATGACCCCCGTGATCACATGCCAGAGTTTCCCTCAGCCCACTAGCAAAAGCATGGCAGCTGTCCCCTCCTGCTGCTTGCTCCTGGCCACCTATGACTACTGCTGGTGCCACCTGGGCCCCATTTCCAGAAGCATCTCTTTCAGAAGTATGTGCACCTGGGGATGTCAACCTTCCCCACCACCTGGGTCTCCTCAAAGCTGGCCCGTAGGCACTGGTGAGCAAGCTTCTCAGAGGGAAAGTCTATCCTCTCTTTCATATCCATGGTGGTGTTGTGCTCAGAGAACTCAAATTTCCCCAGCCCTCCTGTGGTGCAATCACCTGTAACCTGCCTCAGATGCCAGGAAGAAGCCTGTCAGCGTACTGGGCAAAGCCAACACCCAAACCTCCTTGGCAGTGGCCATCACTCAGCTCGGTGCTTCTGGAGGCCTTAAGTACATCACAGCCCAGAGATGTACAGTGGACTGCAGTGAGCAGAGAAGTGGCTAGAGAGCACCCTGAGGCTTGGTAACTACTTGCCTTATACCAAGTACATAATAAACTCCAAGCAGTTACAAGAAATAATGAAATAAAATAAAATAAGGTAGTTTTTATAAAATGTTTAGATACAAGGTGAGCTTGGTGGCTCATGCCTGTAATCCCAGTACTTGGGAGTCTGAGACAGGAGGATTGCAGGTTTGAGGGCAGCCTCAGCAACTTAGTCAGGCCCTCAGCAACTTAGTGAGACTCTGTTTCAAAGTAAAAATAAAATAGGGCTGGGGTGAAGCTCAGAGGTAGAATGCCCCTGGGTTCAATTCCCAGTACCAAAAAAAAAATAGTTATTTAGATACAAATTTAGGAAGGCCATGTCTTTGCGTACAACAATGATTATCGTGTGCCATGAACTGAAGAGTGTAATGAATTGTCCCTCCTGCACTGAAGTCAGAGAAGAAGAAATGATGAAAAAGATAGCGTGCTTGTTGAAGTAGTTCTCCACTTGCTTGTTGAACTGTTCTTTCTGCTCACAGAGTTGCAGTAAGCTTCCCTCAGGACCCTGGGCCTCCAGTGGCTAGGGGTTGGGGGGGAGGGGGGGAAGGGGGAGGTCCATGACTGCAGATCAAGTTCTAGATTTTTGTCTATTTTGGTATTTGTCAGTGTGATCTGAGAGCCACCTGTGTCAGTAGGCCCTGAAGCTCAGGTTAATGATTCAATGCCAATCCCACTGAGTTTTGACAAACGCCTTAGTCTCACCTGAAGTTTGAGAGTCACTCCAGTCCACTTAAACAGAGCCAAGTCACTCCTCATATTGACACCAAATACATTACAATAAGCCGACATGTCTTTCCCGAATTTAAGACCATGAGCACACAACAACTAGAGATAGAACCATCTGCTTTCATTGTGCTATTTACTTCTGTGGCAGGAGAAGTAGAAAGAAGCGAAGATCAGGTTTATTACTCAGATATTACAAAAACAATTCACTATTTCTTTACAGACAAGAGTAAACGGTAGCCAGGTGCAGTAACACACACCTGTAATCCCAGTACTTGGAAGGTTGAGACAGAAGGATTGCAGGTTCCAGGCCAGCCTCAACAATTTAGCAAGGCCCTGTCAAAGTAAACAATGAAAACACGGCTGGGGTGTAGCTCTGAGGTGGAATGCCCCTGGGTTCAATACCTAGTACCACCAAGAATAAAAAGTAAATCCAAGGAATTAATTTGTTTTGGTATTTCTTGGGTAATTAAAATCATTTGACACTGACAATAAAACATTAAGTGAGCTGGTATCTGTTTTAATTACACATGTTGCTTTATGTTATTTCTTCTTCCACAGAACTCCAGAAGCTTTTGGTGTGTTATTTTATGACAATATTCTCCAATTGAGAGAAAAAGTATTTTTTTAGCTTTCTCCCTTTTCTTTGAAGGTATTTCCCATGCGTTTCATGGACCTTGGTAATGTTCCAAAATATTTCTAATCAATCTAACATTGTAAGTTGTCAGAATGGATTTTCTTCACTACAACTATCTGATCTTTTTTTATGTTCATTTATTGGTGCATTGTAATTATACATTTTGATATATGTCAGGGTATGAACATCATACATGCACACTGTTCTACATAAATCCATTTATTCTTTTCTTTTTGCTTTATTTACTTCATTGATTTGATTTAGAGTCTTTGTTGTTGTTCTTCCTTTTAGACCTTCTGAGTTATTTCCAATTTTAAAGGCTTTATTAAAGTAGCTCTAGAATTCCATCTTTAGAAAAACTGAATCCGCAAAATCTTGAAAATTTTCTAATGCATTGCGTGGAATCATGATTCACTTCATTTGCAAAGTCCAAAAGGAGGAGCGTTAGAACTTCAAGAGGGATGAAGTGCTTTGATTGAACTAGTTAGTGCATTTGGTCATGTAACTAGTGAATTCTGATAAGGAAGTTCAATGACTATGTAAATGCTTTGTTGTTCCTTTAGTATATTGAGTGGCTGTCTTAGCAAATTTACCAAAACACTGGGGTTTTGTTTGTTTGGTTTTATTGTTGCTTCATTGTAGTCCACAGTCATAAAAATTTCCACTTATTGAACATATAAATAAAGCTCCTTTGTGTAAACATCTCATAACTCTTTCATGTTCCCCAAGTTGTTTTCACTGTCTTCTTTGTCAACTAAAACCACTGACATATTAAAATTTCACGCTGCATAAGCTTCACTCTCTATCTACATCATATTGGCTTCTATTCCTAAAGAAAACCCTTTCTGTGGTTTCTATTAAGTATTGGATTTGATAGTGTGAATAGGAAAACAATACTTGTTGGGAAACACAGAATGTAACAGTTGCCTAGGGTACATTCAAATAATAGGTCAAAGGATACGAGTTTTGGCCAATAGATTGTTATTGTTTTGTTGTGGAGCTTTTGGTTTGTAATTGTCATCTTTTAGTCTTTGACTACAGTGCAGTGAGATTTAGAAATCACTAGGTGTTGGCTGGTTCCACATGGGTCTCCATTGCTACTTGCAGGGTGATCTGGGGACGCAGCAGCATCAGCGTCACCTGGAAGCTGGTTAGACGTGCAGAATCTCCAGCCATACTTGGATCTTCTGAGTGTTTGAATGGGCTCTCCAGATAACTTTTGTGTACTTTAAAGTTTGAGATATACTCTTTTTCATGGTCAACTGCCTGGCTTTTTCTTGCTTTTATATTCCTAACATAACTTTAATTTCTGGGATGAACTATTTTTATTATGTTAAATAAAAACAATTATGATCCCACCAATAAAACTTTTATTATTTTTTGTTGATTTCTTTTTCACTACAGATGGTAACACAAAATCACAAACTTACCTCGCTTGAATTGACTTTCTCCTCCAAGTGAATTAAATCAGCAGTCACATGAAATTGACTTTACCTTGGGTTCTGTCTTTAGAAACGACCTCCTTAAAATATAACTTCACTATTGTCTCAGAGCTCAGCTACAAATGTGTCTATTAACAGGTGATAGGGTCATAAAAGCCAAATGATGAAGGTGAGCAAAGAAAAGAATGGTTGCAGGAGGAAGAACATCCTAGAAGGCCCTGCCATTCTCCCTGCAGTCCAGGGGGATTGCAGCATCTTAAAAGCACAAGGGTTCAGATGCCGGAATCTCACAGTAACTCTCCTTTGTTTCCTCCTCAAGTCTAGTTTAGCAGTTGACAAATTTTCATATGCTGAAAAATTGCTGTACAGCAATTGTACACAGTAAAATTCATCCTGGACTCTGCAGCTCACTGAGAGTATCTAAAGACATTATTGACTATGTGAATTTTTTTTATCTCACATACTCATTTAACACCCAATTTCTATATAAAACGGGTCTGTGTTTTATTCTTTAACATAAATAACTGAGGTTTCCAAAGTATTTGTATCATATGATTAAATATTCAAAGTTACTAGATTATTTTGGTATCCATTTAGCTTTTTTCTTTCTTTTATTTTTTCTTTTCTTGAGATAGGGTCTTGCTATGTGCCCAGGCTGGTCTAGAATTCATGGGCTCAAATGTTCCTCCTACCTCAGCCTCCTGAGTAGCTGGAACTACAGTACATCCCACCACACCTGGCTCATTTAGCATTTTTTTAAAGTACATATGTTAGATAGATAAAACAACTTAAAATTCTAATGTTTAATCAATTGTCTGAAAGGGATATAAAAATAACATTAAATAGAAAATTAAAAATTGAAAAATTGAGTCTGATAGATTCCAGGAAAAATACTATTCTTTTTAATATAATGTCCCCTTAGCTATATTCTATTTCAGTACTATGTTAACTTTCTGTGTTATTGGTTGCTGTTGTTTTTGGAGAACATATGTAGAATTCTATATATTATTTGCATTTATTGAAGACCCACCAACCAATGGGAAAATGTGGAAATGGATATGTACTGATCTTTGAACCACTTACCTTTGTGCTATTTCTATACTTTAGTATGAAAAAATATAATTTTTTTAAAAAAGAGCATGAAAGAATGTATGATTGACTAAGATAGCAGAGACCAGCCAAGTCATTGCTCATGAGTTATGAAAATTTTGGTTATTTTGCAAAATGATCCTTTCTATTAATTGGGGTTTAAGGCTAAATAAACATTGTATAAATACATTGAAACTAGAATGCTGACAGAGTGGAAATGTTTTGTTTTCTGAAACTACCACAAACTATATCTGAAACATTTAAACTTTGGCATTAACTAAATATGTTTGCCAAGCACCTTTCCCCTATTTCAAAATATGAATACATATAGCCCACATGTTTCTGATTCATTTGCAACTAATTTATCAAAATTGGCAAGACCATTTTGCTAACCACATGGTCTAGAGAGCCAGTTTAAGAAAAAAGAAAGAAAAAGAAAAAGAAAAAGAAAAAGAAAGAAAGAAAGAAAGAAAGAAAGAAAGAAAGAAAGAAAGAAATCTTCCATCTGGACTACTCAGTTAATTCAGGGGGGACTCAAACTCTGATTATGAGAGTTAATATATTAAAAGCTGAGCAGCCACCAAGTGTTTCCTTTTATCCTCTTTTTCAGTTTGATCTCTTTTGCCAATCTCAGAGGCCTCAATTCTCCTTTGCTCGCTCTGCTCTCAGGATAGGTGGGACATGCTCATAAATAATATTCGCAATAATAAATTACAAAAATATTTATTCTATTTATTTTTTTCGGTACCGGGGATTGAACCCAGGGGCGTTCTACCCCCGAGCTACACCCCTGGCCCTATTTTTTATACTTTATTTTGAGACCGGGTCTCACGAAGTTGCGGAGGGCCTCATTAAGTAGAGAGAGATAGAGAGAGAGAGAGAGAGAGAGAGAGCGAGAGCTGAGGCTGGCCGCGAACCCGGATCCTCCGGTCTCCGCCTCCCAAAGTACTGGGATTACAAGCATGCGCCACCACGCCTGGCTACAAAAATATTTATTCTAAATAGTTATGTTTCCATTCCCCATAGATCTTATTTTCCAATAAAAAAGTTATTAGACGCCAACTGTATAGTAAATTCAGCACATTTAGTTTCTTCCATATTTAACCAATGGTGTGTGTCAGTACAGATGTCTTCTGCTTAAACTTTCCCTGAAGAGTCAACTCAGAGGCTGAGTCTGCCCACTAATAATTAAACACTTAAATATCTACATATTCGTTTCTCTTAATTAATCAGTTAACAAATATTTAAGGTGCACCTCCCATATTATCCAGTTTCCCAAATGTGCCTAATCATAAGACTTACCCGGGCACTCATTTAACATATAAAATCCCACGTCCCCAGTCTGGAGGAGAGGCAATGCACAGGTTTAATCAATGCCCCCAAATGATTCCTGGGAACAGATAGATACTGTGCTGTTTAATTATGCTTGCAATGAAACAGAGTTACTCAAATGGCCCTGATTTCAAGATATTTTAATCTTTTCCACAATAGTAATAATGTTTTTGCATATGATTATACATAATTTAATATTTCTATATCATAGGATCTTTCCTATTAATATAGTGACCAACAGGAAAATTTCCTTCATCAGACCACTTGCCATAATTTTTACTTTGAAAAAGGATTTCCAATAATATTAAATGTGGACTCTTTCTTCAAGAAGATCGAAGGAGCTGTTTAGAAAGGAGACGGTGCCATATGGTGGTAATAGCCATGATCTTGCTTTGTGACTTAAAATAAAAAGTTATTTAATCTATTTCATGTTAATTTGGACTTTAAGGCAAATATCAAAATTGGAAATAGGATTTTATATAGTTTGGAAACAAAGCATCCCTTTATATCATTACTTTTTTTCTGTCCAAATATTTAATGTACTTTGTATTTTAGGTAAAATTAAAGAGAAATATATATATTTACAATTATGGAGGCATGGATTTAAAGAGTTTAAGCAACATCGGTTGGCCGGATGTGGTGGCGCACACCTGTAATCCCAGTACCTGGGAGGCTGAGACAGGAGGACCACGGGTTTGATACCAACCTTAGCAACATAGGAAGACTCTCAACAACCCCTTGAGGCTGTTTCAAAATGAAAAAAATAAAAAGTGGCTGGGGGCCGGGGATGTAGTTCAAGAGGTAGAATGCCTGGGTTCAGTCCCCAGCACCAGAAAAAAAAAGAAGAAGCACTGATTTAAAAGGTGTATTCCTTTTCTGTGGGTATAACAGACTACCACGAGTGCAGCACCCTCAAACCATACACACTTATGCTATAGTTGCTGTGGATCAGAAGCCTGGGCACAGCTTAGCTGCTGCTCCTGCTGGAGATCTCAGAAAACTGCAGTCAATGTGTTGTCTTGATTTGGAGGCTGGAGGAGGGGAAAATCTACTTCCAAGCTCATTTGGGTTGTTGGGAGAATGTGTTTCCTTGTGGCTGGGTGATTGAGAGCCCTCGCTTCTCACTGGGTGTGAGCTGGAGGCTCACACAGTTCCCAGTCCTCCTCAAAGGCAGCTCAGACATGGCTGTTTGCTTCTTCAAAGCCTGCAGAAGGATTTCTTCCCAATCCACTAAGATGGAGTCATACACAACAAAATAGTCATGAGAGTGACATCCCATCATCTTTGTCATAGTCTATGGGTTAAAAGAGAGTTACAGGTTCTGTTACTCAAGACAAAGGGATTTTACTAGGGGTGTGAATCATTAGAGTCACTCTAGGGTAGCTTTGACACAGAGGTATAAATGGGATGGTCCCTAAAGAATGTTCTTTAATAGGAAACAATGTGGCTTTAAAATACAGCCCTTAGACTAAGTTCTTTGTGCACACATGTTCATATCACTTTGAACCTCACTATTGTGTATAATTACAATGCACCAATAAAAGTATAAAAATAAAAATAAGATACCTTATCCATCAAAAAATAAATAAATGAAATATAGTCCTTAGACTTTATACATGGAATTCTATTGAACTGCTTATTAAAAATGCAGGTTCCTGGGCCCAGACCCACACCTGATGAATCAGAACGTTTTGGAATAGAATGAAGGAATCTGTTTTTTTAAAATCTTCTTGGTGGTTCCAATATGCAAAAATATTTGAGGGCATCATTTCTTGATTCTATGAAGAGATTGTGAACCAATGACCTTTAAAAGACAATGAAGATATAAAAGAAAATAACTAAGAAAAAATTAATTGGACCTCATCAAAATAAAAACTTTTGTGCTTCATGTAGTAATCCCACTACTTGGGAGGCTGAGACAGGAGAATCGTAGGTTCTCAGCCAGCCTCGTGATATTAGTGAGGCCCTCCACAACTCAGTGAGACCTTGTTTCAAAGTAAAATCTAAAATAGGATTGGGAATGTAGCTCAGTAGGCAGAATGCCCCTGGGTTCAATCTCTAGTACCACACACACAAAAAAAATTTACAAACCATGTATCTGGTAAGGGTCTACTTTCCACAATATATAAAGAATTCTTACAATTTAAAGATTAAAAGAAAAAAAACTAGATAAAAACAGGTAGAGAAATTAAATAGGGATTTCTTTTTTTTTAACATGCTTTTATTGGTGCATTGGAATCTTACATTGCAATGAATATCCATTTGATGTTAACATATATGCACACAGCTCTTAGTACTCCCCCCTGCCTCCCCCCACCCATATGAAGTACCAAGAATGATGTTGGTATATTTTCACATGTACATATTGTTTATGATAGTAATTCCATTAATTCACTTCTTTCTTGCCCTCCCCCGTCCCTTGTACCACTTCCCTTGTTCCGCTGAGGGTTCTTCATTATCAACCGGAGTCCCTTGTGTGACCCTACTACTCCTTAGGTTACACATATTAAGGAAAACATATGTCCCTTCTTTTTTTGTGATTGACTGATCTCGCTTAACATAATGTTATCCAGATCCTTCCACTTTCTTTTGCAAATGATGTTATTTTGTTCTTCTTTATTGCTGAGTAGAATTCCATTGTGTGTATTTCCCACTATTTTGTAATCCACTCATCTGTTGATGGACACCTAGGTTGGTTCCATGATTTGGCCACTGTGAATTGTGCTGCTATGAACATGGGTATGCATGTATTACTGTAGTTTTCTGGTTTCAATCCCTTTGGTATGATACCCAATAGTGGTATAGCCGGATCATATGGTGGATCCATTCCCAGTTTTCTGAGGAATCTCCACACTGCTCTCCATAGTGGTTGAACTAGCTTGCAATCCCACCAACAGTGTAGAAGAGACCCAGTTTCCCCACATCCTCGCCAGCATTTGTTGTTGTTTGACTTTTTAATGATTGCCATTCTTATTGGGGTCAGATGAAATCTTAGAGTAGTTTTGATTTGTATCTCCCTAATTGCTAATGATGTTGAACATTTTTTCATGTATCTATTGGCCATTTGTATCTCTTCTTTCGTGAAGTGTCTATTCATTTCAGCTGCCCACTTCTTGATCAGATTATTTATTTTCTTAGTGTAGAGCTTTTTAAGTTCTTTGTATATCCTAGATATTAGACCTCTGTCAGAGGGATAGCTTGCAAATATCTTCTCCCATTCTGTAGGCTTTCTCTATAGGCCTTTTTTTTTTTTTTTTGCGGTACCGGGGATTGAACGCAGGGGTGTTCTACCTCTACGCTACACCCCCGGCCCTATTCTTTATACTTTATTTTTTTGAAACCGGGTCTCACGAAGGTGCGGAGGGACTCACTAATGAGAGAGAGACAGAGAGAGCGAGCTGAGGCTGGCCACGAACCCGGATCCCCTGGTCTCCGCCTCCCAAAGTTCTGGGATTACAAGCATGCGCCACCACGCCCGGCCTCTCTTTAGGCTCTTGATGGTTTCCTTTGATGAGCAGAAGCTTTGTAGTTTAATGCTATCCCACTTATTAATTCTTGTTTTAATTTCCTGTGCTTTGGAGGACTTGTTGAGGAAGTTTATAACCTGTGCCTATATGTTGGAGTGTTGGACCTATGCCTTCTTCTAATAATTTCACAGACTCTGGTCTAACTTCCAGGTCTTTAATCCATCTCGAGTTGACTCCTGTGCAGGGTGAGAGGTAAGGATTTAGTCCCATTTTTCTACAGGTATATAATCAGTTTTCCCAGCACCATTTGTTGAAAAGACTGTCCTTTCTCCAACGTATGTGTTTAGCACCTTTGTCAAAAATCAATTGACTATAAGTTTGTGGACTTGTTTCTGTATTTTCTATTCTGTTCCACTGGTCTATGTGTCTGTTTTTGTGCCAATACCATGATGTTTTCATTACTATAACTCTGTAGTACAACTTGAAATCAGGAAATGTTATGCCTCCTGCAAGATTCTTATTCCTGAGAATTGCTTTGGCTATTCTTGGTCTTTTGTTTCTCCATATGAAATTAATGACTAATTTTTCTAGATTTGTGAAAAATGATGTTGGTATTTTGATAGGGATTGCATTGATTCTATAGATCATTTTTGGCAGAATGGCCATTTTGATAATATTTATTCTGCCTATCCAAGATCAGGGGAGATCTTTCCATCTTCTAAGATCTTCTTCGATTTCTTTCTTCAGTATTTTATAGTTTTCATTGTAGAGGTCTTTTACCTCTTTGGTTAAGTTTATTCCTAGGTATCTGATTGGTTTTGAAGTTGTTATGAATGGAATTGTTTTCTGGATTTCTTTCTCAGTGGATTCATGATTGGTGTATATGAAAGCTACTGATTTTTTTAGGTTGATCTTGTATCCAGCTACTTTGCTGAATTTGTTGATCAGCTCTAGTAGATTTTTGGTTGAGTTCTCTGGGTCTTCTAGATATAGGATCATGTCATCTGCAAATAAAGATAATTTCA
>PVJS01011597.1:0-45407 GCA_004027185.1 Glis glis | reverse complement strand
CTCAGTTTCTTTTTTTTTTTTTTTTGCGGTACCCGGGATTGAACCCAGGGGCTTCTACCTCTGAGCTACACCCCCGGCCCTATTTTTTATTCTTTATTTTGAAACCGGGTCTTACGAAGTTGTGGAGGGCCTCACTAAGTAGCTGAGGCTGGCCCCGAAACCGGATCCTCCAGTCTCTGCCTCCCAAAGTACTGGGATTACAAGCATGTGACACCACACCCGGCTGAATAAACACATTTTGAAACAATAAAATCCAATCCTAAAATTTTATTAAGCTCAAAAAAGAAAACTTTTAAAGATTGCATATTATTTTGTGTTGGTTATTTTAAAAAACTCTTGAAAAATCGGGAACCCCCAAATTCCTTCTCATTAAATACCAGTTACCTTACCAAGAAGACATTTTTAGCTCTTACATAACAAAATCTCATTAACATGCTTTTATTATCAATCTCAGAGTTCCAAGGATAGGTGTGGACCCTTATTACAGTTTACAAGAAATGTGTTAGTTTGTCATTAAAGCAATTTATGACAAATAACATACATTTCAAATTTGACTAATATCTTCTACAACTCCTCAATTGATTTAGAGTTTCTTTGGAATTTTTTGTATGATTAAATTAGAGCCTCACCTAATTTCAAGGCTTTGAAATTATTATTAGATATGAGCTTATGCACTTACTTAGAACTGTGAAATTTTCTGGTGTTCTGAGTTTGCCCTGAAAATATAACTCCCATAAAAATATGATTATGGTAAAAAATATATGATTAATATTTACACAATTATGTAAATATAAAATGTATTATTTATAACTATTATGTATTAATGTAGACATTAGAAATAAAACACATAAGCAATAATGCAATAATAAAAAACATATTGTTTTGTTTTGTTTTTTTGCGGTACCGGGTATTGAACCCAGGGGCGTTCTACCTCTGCGCTACACCCCCGGCCTTATTTTTTATACTTTACTTTGAAACCGGGTCTCACGAAGTTGCGGAGGGCCTCACTAAGTAGAGAGAGAGAGAGACGGAGAGAGAGAGAGAGACAGGGAAAGAGAGAGAGAGAGAGAGAGAGCTGAGGCTGGCCGCAAACCTGGATCCTCTGGTCTCTGCCTCCCAAAGTACTGGGATTACAAGCGTGCGCGACCACGCCCGGCTATAAAAAACATATTGGAAAAATTCTGATTTTTTAAAATCGACCATCATGCCTCTTCCCCAATAAGCACATACAAGTATACTGGAAAATAAATTATTTGACAAATCAGTAAGTAAGAATTAGACAAAAAAATAACCAAAATTAAAAGGAGTCCAAAATTGAGTTGGTCTCTTTCTCTCAATCCCAGTTCTTCTTCCTGTACTCTACTTGATGGCACTGACGGTGTACCTGATCAGCAATCTACACATCCCTTCCCACAGAAGCCAAATCATTGGATTTTACATTACCGTGTTTCATAACTTCATCCCCTTTCCCTATTCCTACTGCTGCTGCCCTCGCTTATCATTCACTAGGCCATGACATGGTCTCCCAGCTCCCAACACACCTTCTCTCTCCTGACCCATTCTCACCGTTGCCCACATGGTCACCAGAATGGTCTAGAAAAAATGAAAAATTGACATTATGTACCTTCTTGGACAGAATTCTAGAAAAGGTGGTGCCAGGAGTGTAAGCATGGCATTTTCTCCTTCTAAAAAATCCCACTTTAACAAGGAAAAAAATACAAACAGAGTGAAATATTTGGATCTCCATTAACAAGTAGGACTGGGTATCATCTAATCAGATGGTTTAATGTCATCGATGGAGGAATGAGAGTGGGCTAAAGGGACCCCAGGCAGGGGGATCCAGCAAAAAAAAAAAAAAAAACACTTAGGTTACCCCCAAAGGAATAAGGATGTGAAGGCCTCAGACATCTCTTCTCTGAGCTAAATGTCACAAGACAGAAAGCAACAGCTATAGAACTTGGGAGAAAATAGTTGTGACTCTGAGATTTTAATCCCACTCAAGTTTCTGTTACAGTTTCCATTTGTGAATGATGGCAAGAAAGAAATTCCTGGATATAAGAATGCTAAATTTAACGCCGGGCGTGGTGGCGCACGCTTGTAATCCCAGTACTTTGGGAGGCGGAGACTGGAGGATCCGGGTTCATGGCCAGCCTCAGCTCTCTCGCTCTCTCTCTCCCTGTCTCTCTCTCTCCCTGTCTCTCTCTACCTAGTGAGTCCCTCCGCAACTTCGTGAGACCTGGTTTCAAAATAAAGTATAAAAAATAGGGCCGGGGGCGTAGCACGGAGGTAGAATGCCCCTGTGTTCAATCCCTGGTACCGCAGAAAAAAAAAAAAAGAATGCTAAATTTATACCAAGTAGGGATAATTACTGAATAAAATGTTTAAAGCATGTCCTAGAAAAACTAAAGATTACCAAAAGCAACAACTGGGTGTTGATACTAGAAGAACTGTCCCTGAGCATGAAACCAGCTAATAATAAAAATAATTTAAATGATTACTTTACACGTGGCTATAAAACTAACTTTTATAAAAATGATAAATGAGAATTTGTAATTCCCAACTGGGAAGAAGGGATGGGAAAAGTAGTGAATTCCTTATCTCTGGAAAAGGCACTACAATGAAATGACAAAGGAGAAAAAAACCAATGGAAAAGACAGAATTTATCAGGCAAATAAGAAGGAAAATATGTAGAAGTGTCAAAATTTATACTATCAAACTACAATTCAAGCTGGTCATGGTGGCGCATGCCTGTAATCCCAGTACTTGGGAGGCTGAAACAAGAGGATTGCAGGTTCAAAGCCAGCCTCAGCAATTCTCTCATATGTGGAAGCTAGGGAGTAATTGGGATACAAGAGGGACTTCAGATAATTGAGGAGAAACTACAGTGGAGCCAAGGAGGTAAGGGGGAGAGGGAGAATTAATGGATGAAACACTTCCACTGACATTATGTACATATGGGAGAATACCAATGCCAATCTCTATATCTTGTATGGGAAAGTGGGAGAGTAGGGAGGAAGCGGGGTGGGGGGGACTCACCAAGTGCTATGTGCATGTATGTCACTATCACTATGAACTACATTATGATGTGAGACTACAATGCACCAATAAAAGAATAAAAATAAAAAATTATAATTGAGGGTAAAAAGCAAAAATAAAACAATAAAATCTATTTCAAATAGTATAACTTATAATTTGTAATAATGACATACATCATCAACTTTGTGGTCACCCATAAAGGATTAAAAATTGAATGGCCCCAGACATCTCTTTGACAGAGGTAGATAACATACAAGTACCAAATTATGTAGAATAAGAATATTAACTATAGAAGGAAAAATGGGCAGAAACACATTTTCAGTCGAAGACATTAATATACATCAGTATTAATTGTATAATAGGCAATATATACATATTTATGAGTAGACAAAGATATTTAATAATTCCCAACAGCAGAAATTATGAAGACTATAATTTTATTCTAATATAAAAAATGAAAGAACATAAAAACATGTATATGAAGAAATATATAAACCAAAGCCTCAAATAAATATGCAAACCACACACACACTTGCCTGCATATTCACTTATTCACTATTAAGAGAAGTAGCCAAAGCTGTATTTCAGATACAAATGAAAACTCTTGTTGTTAAAAAATAAATTAAAATTCCTACAATGGATTAGTTTAATATATACGTATATTAGTGTGTGTGTGTGTGTGTGTTTCTTTCATGTTCTGAAAAATTCACCCAAACAAAATAAAAACAAAACTCTGTGTCACTTTTGGAGGCTGAGAGATACTTGCTCATTAGTGTGCAGACTGAATCAAGTATTTATCCACCTTTCCCTTAGAGTGTTTATGTCAGAATAAAAAGTTGTGAAGGAAAGTTCTTTATAGAAGAATCACAATGAGGAGTTCCAAGATGGCGACTAAGGGATATACCACGTTATGATCTCTCTGAGACTTGGGTCTCAATCGCCATGAAAGCAACTTCTTGACAGAAGAAGAAAAGCAACAAAAACTTGAACTAAACAATGAAAAATTTGAAACGCGACAGGATCAAAGCCAGAAGACAAAACAGAGGAAGTAAAAAGCTCCAAGCGCCTTACCTAACGAATGGTGGCGGCGCCATCTTGGCCAGACCACGCCACCTGCTACCAGCATTGCGGCTTCCACACACCACCAGCAGAGAAGCCAGAGACCTGTTGTAAGTTCAACTGCAGGTCAGCAGAGACGAAAGCAAGCAGCAGCTCACTCCACACTCAAAAGAGAACAAATGGCAGCAGCGACAGTGGCTGCAGTGGCGCCATCTTAGAAGGACTTTACCAGCGGCTACCAGCATTGTGGCTTCCACACAAGACCAACGGAGATGCCAGAGACCTGTTGTGAATCCAGCAGCTGCAGAATAGCAGCAGTGAAGGCGAGCCCCAACTTGCTCCACGCGCGACACAGACCCGAACTGCTGCAGCGGCAGAAGTGGCAGCAGCACCATCTTGGTCAGACTGCGCCGGCAGCTACCAGCATTGCAACTTCTGCAGGCCACCAACAAAGAAGCCGGGGACCTGTTGTAAAACCAGCAACTGCAGAGCATCAGCAACAAAAGTGAACAGCAGTTTGATCCACACAGAGTCCCCAGTGCCTGAAGGCCTGACCAGAACCTGTGGCAGCGGCTGAGCCCACTCCCCCCTAGAGATTAAGAACAACACTCAACGAGACCGGAAGTCAACAAGCCACCCCAGGGGGAGACTACCCAGCGCGGCCACAGGGACTCGTGGGGTCTGAGACTGTGTGGATTGCGCTGGTAGAGGTGGAGTGGGGTCTGCTGTGGGACACGGTAGACATGTGGATAAGCAGACAGTCCCTGGTGACATTTGGGTGGGACAGACTTGCAGCCTGTGGATCACAACACCCTTATAGAGTCCCCGGGGATCGCCACAGGACATACAGTTGTGTTACCTGGGGAAAA
Source organism: Glis glis (assembly GCA_004027185.1). Classification (NCBI taxonomy): domain Eukaryota; kingdom Metazoa; phylum Chordata; class Mammalia; order Rodentia; family Gliridae; genus Glis; species Glis glis. Next base: position 40,443 of record PVJS01011597.1, on the reverse strand, counting down.
ATTGGACCAACCCAGCCCTCTCTGTGGAAAACGTGGAGTTCCATGTTTGCACAGAATTGGGTCAAAGCGACATCCACTGCTTCTGTAGGCAAAGAGACAAGCTCAGGGCCCCTGCTGGTGACACTGGCCATAGGTGTAGACAGAGAGAGATATAGGGACAGCCCAAGTGGAGAACATGCAGACCCATGCTTGCAGTGAGAGGGGCAATACCGGCACTGGTCGCCTGCACAGGTAGTGAGAGGCACCAGGCAAGGGTCCCAATCACTGAAGGAGACCAAGAATTGGGCCTGCAAATGGACATTATACCGAACAAGTGAGAATAACCATTCAGGAAAGGCTATAAACATTTAAGGCTCACCTAGTAGCAACTATCTACCTCCAGAATAAGAAACTATAAAGGGAGAGAGATTAGACATAGGAAACCTACAGAGTGAGAGAGAGAGAGCTACCAAAAGCAAAAAAGGTATAAACATAAGAAACCTGAAATCATGAAAAGGAAGAATAGCAAAGAAACAATGAGCTCCCACAATCCCACAACAACAGAAACTGCCAACACAGAAGTGCAAAGATTGCCAGAAGGACAATTCAGAGCTTTAATAGTAGAAATGATACAGGATTTCTGAAAATAATTCAGAGAAAGCCTGAAAGGAATGAAGGATCAAATAAACGAATCTGACACCCTGAACAGGAATCAAAAAGAAGCTCTGAAGGAAGTGAAGGATGCAATAATTGAAATGAAGGCACCAATACAGACCATCAACAATAGACTAGACCACATGGAAAACCGAATCTCACTCTTAGAAGATGACCTCTATAGTATATAAATTAGAAAAAACAATTCGACAGCATGAATTGGACATTGAAGAGATCTCAGCCAGTCTTAAAAGAGCAAACCTAAGAATAATAGTCATAGAAGAGGGAATAGAAGCTGAAACCAAAGAAATCAATAATCTATTCAGAGAAGTAATATTAGAAAATTATCCAAACATAGAAAAAGAGGTCGACATACAGGTACAGGAAACATATAGAACCCCTAATAGATAAGATCAGAGAAGAGGTTCACTACACCACATAATAATCAAATTGACTAATGTAGAGGCCAAGGAGAGAATCTTAAAAGCAGCAAGAGTAAAAGACCAAGTAACATTCAGAGGCAAACCAATAAGAATCACTCCTGACCTTCCAAACCAAGTCATGAAAGCCAGGAGGGCCTGGAGTGACATATTCAAAACTCTGGAAGAAAACAACTTCCAACCAAGATTTATCTACCCAGCAAAGATATCTATCAAATTTGATGGGGAAATAAAAACCTTCCATGACAAACAGGAGCTAAAAGACTTTATGTCTTCCAAACCAACACTAGAGAAAATACTCAAAGAGATTAATTACAAAGAAGAAATAATAAGGAAATGCCAGAACCAGAGAAACAGTGATTTCCATCAAACAAACAACTAGGCAAAGAACAAACAACCTCAAACAGAAATTAAAACTCAAAATGTTAGGAATGAAAACCCATCTCTCAATAATCATGCTGAATATAAATGGCCTCAACTCCCTAATCAAAAGACATAAGGTGGCAAAATGGATTAAAAATCATAATCCATCTATATGCTGCCTGCAAGAAACACACCTTACAAGTAAAGATACGCACAAACTAAAGGTGAAGGGATGGAGCAAGGTAATCCATGCTAACAGAACTCAAAAACAAGCAGGAGTAGCAATTATTGATATCAGACAAATTAAGACTTCAAACCTAAACTTATCAGAAGAGACAAAGAAGGTCATTTCTTACTGGTAAAAGGAACAATCCAGCAAGAGGATATAACAATAGTCAACACTTATGCCCCAAACATAGGTGCAACCACTTTCATAAAAGAAACACTTCGTGGCATTAAATCACACATAGATCCCAATACAATAATATTGGGAGACTTCAACACACCTTTCACACCACTAGATTCAAGACAAAATGTCAGTAAAGATGCCTCAGACCTAAGGAGCACCATAAACCGAATGGACCTAGTAGACACATACAGAATATTCTACCCAACTACAGCTGAATTCACATTTTTTTCAGCTGCTCAGGGAACCTTCTCTAAAATAGACCATATCCTAGGCCACAAAGTGAGTACTAGCAAGTTCAAACAATGTGACATAATCCCCTGTGTCTTTTCAGATCATAATGGACTGAAACTAGAAATCAACTATAGGAAGACCCAGAGAAACCTCATAAACACGTGGAGACTGAACAACACACTGCTGAATGAGGAATGGGTCAGAGAAGAAATAACGGGAGAAATTAAGAAATTCCTAGAAACAAACAAAAACAGAGACACAACATATCAAAATCTCTGGGACACAAAATTCATGCACTGAATGCCCACATAAGAACAGAAAATCACCAAATAAATAACCTAACGACACACTTCAAAGCCCTTGAAAGACAGGAACAGTCTAATACCAAAGCCAGTAAAAGACAGGAAATTATTAAAATCAGAGCAGAAATCAATGAAGTACAGAATAAAAAACAATACAAAAATCAACAAAACCAAAAGCTGGTTCCTTGGAAAAATAAACAAGATAGATAAACCACTAGCCAACCTAACCAAAAGAAAGAGAGAATCAACCCAAATTACTAAAATAAGAGATGAAAAAGGTGATATTACCACCGACAGCATGGAAATCCAGAGGATTATCAGAAACTACTTTGAAAAACGATACTCCAACAAAATGGAAAACCTAGAAGAAATTGGCAAATTTCTAGACACATACACAGCCTTCCTAAGTTGAACCAAGAAGATATAGGAAATTTAAATTGGCCAATAACAATCAGAGATTGAAGCAGCAATAAAGAGCCTAACATCAAAGAAAAGCCCAGGTCCAGATGGTTTCCCAGGTGAATTTTATAAAACCTTTATAGAAGAACTAAACCCAATACTCCTCAATCTATTCTGTGAGATAGAAAGAAACGGAACTCTCCCAAATACATTCTATGAAGCCAAGATCACATTAATACCAAAACCAAATAAAGACAGCTCAAGACAAGAGAACCACAGACCTATATTGTTGATGAACTTAGACGCAAAACTTCTAAACAAAATACTAGCAACGTGCATTCAAAATCATACATCATGACCAAGTGGGGTTCATCCCAGGGATGCAAGGCTGGTTCAACATATGAAAAACAATCCATGTAATCCACCACATAAACAGAACTAAAGACAAAAATCACATGATCATTTCAATAGATGCTAAAAAAGCATTTGACAAAATCCAACACCCATTCATGATAAGAACACTGCAGAGAATCGGAATAGAAGGAATATACCTCAACATCATAAAGGCAATATACAATAGGCCCACAGCCAACATCATACTGAATGGGGAAAAACTTTGAGAGTTCCCCTTAAAAACACGAACAAGACAAAGATGTCCGCTGTCACCAGTCCCTTTCAATACAGTACTTGAGACTCTAGCCAGAGCAACAAGGCAAGAGAAGGAAATCAAAGGAGTAGAAAAAGAGGAACTGAAACTATCTCTATTTGCAGATGACATGATATTATACTTAGAAGATCCAACAAACTCAATTAAAAGGCTCATAGACCTGATCAACAAATTCAGCTAAGTGTCTGGATACAAAATCAATCTTAAAAAATCAGAAGCTTTTCTGTATGCCAACCATAAATCCACTGGAAAAGAAATCCAGAAGACATTTCCACTCACGATATCCCCCAAAACAATAAAATACTTGGGAATAAACCTAACCAAGGAGGTAAAAGACCTCTACAAGAAAAATTATAAAACATTGAAAACTGAAATTGAAGAATATCTTAGAAGATGGAAAGATCTCCCATGCTCTTGGGTAGGCAGAATAAATATCATCAAAATGGCTATTCTTCCAAAAGTGATCTACAGATTCAATGCAATACCCAATAAATTACCAAAGTCATTCTTCACTAACATAGAAAAATCTGTCCTTAAATTCATTTGGAACAACAAAAAACCCAGAATAGCCAAAGTAGTTCTCATCAACAAGAACCATGCAGGAGGCATCACAATACCTGACTTCAAACTATCCGACAAAGCCATAGTAATAAAAACAGCATGTTACTGGCACAAAAGCAGACACATAGACCCATGGAGCAGAATAGAAGACTCTGAAAAAAATCCACACACCTACAACCAATTGATTTTTGACAAAAGGGCTAAAAACATCCACTGGAAAAAAGATAGCCTCTTCATCGAATGGTGCTAGCAAAACTGGCTAACCATATGCAGAAAAATAGAAATAAACCCCACCTTCTCACCTTATACAAGAGCCAATTCAAGATGGATCAAAGACCTAGAAATCAGACCAGAGACCTTGCAGCTACTTGAAGAGGGCATAGGTCCAACACTTCAACACATAGGCACAGGTAACAACTTCCTCAATAAGACCCCAAAGGCACCGGAAATTAAAATAAGGATCAATATGTGGGATTGCATTAAACTGAAGAGCTTTTGTGCAGCAAAGGAAACAATCAAGAACCCCAACAGAGAGCTGACAGAATGGGAGAAGATTTTTGCCAGCTCCTCCTCTGATAGAGGACTAATATCTAGAATATACAGAGAACTTAAAAAATCACTAAAAAAAACAAATAATCCAATCAAAAAATGGGCAAGTAAACTAAGAAGACACTTCACAGAATACAAATGGCCAATAAATGTATGAAAAAGTGTTCAACATCATTAGCAATCAGAGAGATGCAAATCAAAACTACCCTGAGATTTCACCTAACCCCAATTAAAATGGCAATCATTAAAAACACAAACAACAACAAGTGCTGGCAAGGATGTGGAGCAGCAGGAACTCTACTACACTGTTGGTGGGGTTGCAAATTAGTGCAACCACTTTGGCAAACAGTGTGGCAGAAGAATGGGAATCAACCTACCATATGACCCAGCAATACCACTTCTAGGCATCTACCCAAAAGAACTGAAACCAAACTATCAGACTAATGCTTGTGTATCTATGTTTATAGCTGCACAATTCACAATTGCCACACTTTGGAACCAGTCAAGGTGTCCATCAACAGATGAATGGATTACAAGACTATGGCATATGTACAAAACGGAATTTTACCCAGCCATAAAGAAGAACAAAATTACATCATTTGCAGGGAACTGGAGAACATTATGCTAAGTGAGATTAGTCACCTACAAAGAGTGAAAAGTCTGATGTTCTCCCTAATATGTGGAAGCTAGGGAGAATGGGACTTAGAAGGGACTCCAGACAAAGAAGGAGAAAACTTTAGTTGAGCAAAGAAGGCAACCTAACTGAGGGGGATGGGAGGGGAAGAAGGAAATACACTAATGCACATGATGTGTATACACAAACTTATCAGTCAATCACTATGCTGAGCATGGAAAGGAGAGAAGGGGGAGGGAAGAGGGTGGGATTTGAGGGAGAGCTAAATGAGCAATGTGTGCATGCATGCTTCTGATACCCTGACACTTATCAAAATGTATAACTACAATGCACCAATAAATGATATAAAAAATAAATTAAAAAAGAAGAATCACAGTGAATAACTAAATGCAAGAGAATAACAGAATTTGAAAAACTAACTTTTTAAGATCCCTTAATGATACAATGGATGGCAATAACCAATGGCTGCTTTAAAGCAATGGGTAAAAATGTTGATCTAATTCTTGTAATGAATGAAATAGTCTGACATCACCTGGAACCACTGATCCATTTTAGCATTAATAAAAGTGTGACAACCAGACATTACATTGCTTGAAATGTGATGCAATTTAAAGTATACAGTTCCACTTATGAAGCATTTTTTTGCCAAAAAAAATTAAACCTGAATTCAATCAAGAGTTTGGACCAAACTACTGGTTTACAGGAAATAGAGATGGAGAAACATGTTAAATAAAGCCATGAGGATACAATCAACCAAATTCAGACTGTGAGAAATTCTATAAGTCAAAGGATCAAACACATGTCTTGAAAATAAATGAGGGGAACTATTACAGATTACAAGGAACATGTCCACCAAATGCAATGTGGGGATGTTGTTTGGATCCTGATAGGAACAATTATTTGTAAAGACATTTTTAACATGATTGATAATAAATAGTACAATATTAACAATATTGATAATTATAACAGTATCTGCTTATTTAGAGAAGACAAGAGAATTGGGAAACTGGCAAAATGAATTAGTAACATGTCTAAATATAAGATAAAAATATAGCATTCATATATACTATTTACTAGTCAGAACTTAACAGTTCTTAATAGCTACATGGAAACCCAAAATGCTTAGAAATAATTTTACCAAGAACAAGCAGTTGGAGGAAAACTATAATATATATATTGATAGATATAAATACTTAGTTTTTATACTCTCTCACCCAATTGCCCTAAAAATCACTGAACATTAAATGTGCTTTTACAATATGCTGGTTTATTACTTTCTTATTTTATGCTTTTTTTGGTGCATTATAGTCTCACATCATAATGTAGTTCATAGTGATAGTGGCATACATGCACACAGCACTTGGTGGGCTTTCTCCAGGGCCCCTTCCCTCTCCTCCCCTTCCCCATAAATGATATTGAGGTTGACAGTGGTACTCTCACATATGTACATAATGTCAATGGAAGTGTATCCTTCATTGATCCTCCCTCCCCGCCCCCTTTCCCTAGACCACCTCCCTGGCTCCACTGGAGTTTCTCCTCCATTATCTGAAGTCCCTCTGATATCCTGATTACTCCCTAACTTCCACATATGAGAGAACACATATATTTTTATTACTTTCTTACTGATCTATTAATAACATGATAACTTGATTATTTGCCTTGGTAAAAATATCTCTTTTTACTTAGAAATACAAAGCATCATATATTGAAGTATATGGTTTCAGAATAATCTCATTATAAGAAGCTGGAGAATCATAACTGGATTCCTTTGCCTTTAATGATCTGGGGGATGATAATTCATTTCTATTTAGGATTAGGAAGTTGTTGGAGCCTCATAAAGTTTTATTATGGGGTACAGCTTTTACCATTTCCCATGGTCTTGCCTCATTAAACGTGCTTCTGCTTGGCTAAGGCTGGTTACTAACACAACCACAGCCCCCCATCATCTATGAGGCTCCCACCAGCAGTAGCAATCTGATGACTGTAAACCAGCCAGGGAAATCTTATTATCTTGACCATTCCAATGACCCCAATTTGAGTATTTACATGATTATATTGTTCATTTACAATTTAATCCTAGCAACAATTAATTCTGTAAATCATGGGCCATTGTTCTCTCAACATATTTATCTTAACATAAAAGGATATCACATCAGATCAACTAAATTATCATACATGAATATATTCTAATAATCTTCCATATCATCTGTAAGCTAGATATCACAGTAAGCCCCCCAACTTATTGGTTCAACATTTATAAGTTAATTTAAATAAAACACTTGCAAATTAACTAAATTTGTTTTTTTTTTTTTTTGTAATCCAATAGATTTTTCTGAGAATTGTACAGAGATTTTCATTCAACAACTATAAAGAACTAAAACAGTAGCCAGGTATGGTGGTGCACACCTGTAACCCCAGCAACTCCAGAGGCTGAGGCAGGAGGATCACAAGTTAGAGGCCAGCCTAGATAATTTAACAAGACCCTGTCTCAAAATAAAATGAAAAGGGCTGAAGATTTAGCCCAGTGGTAAGGCACTTGCCTAGCATGTGCAAGACACACACACACACACACACACACACACACACACACACACGTTATCCAGACATAGAACAGAAAAAAATGTGTTTTAAAATAAGCATAAATTTGGACTCTCTTACTTTTGAGGTGGTCCACATTCTCCCTTTAATGTGTATTTCTTACTTTCCTAAATAAATCTGTCTAAAAATATAAATAAAATAAAATAAGCATAAATTTGGCTATCACGTATCACTCTGTGAAATGCTTATACATTTTCCCATTGTAAATAACTTTATCTCAGCTACTTCAAAGCCAAACTATATTGCACTCTATATAATGGAAATCATGTGTTCCACTGAAGAAAATACGTAATGTATGGATAAAGAACAGAAAGAACCGAAACAGCCTAACAAAACTCTGATTTCTGCTTCTATGCAACACACTGTCCATGGGCTAGAGGCACCACAGATGGACTAGGAACCCAGATTGAGAAAGGGTTGACGGACGCTGGCTTTTGTACATATCATCTCAGCTCCAAAGGCATCTGGTTGACACCAGTTTTCCCTCTGAGGACAAGAGAAGATGTTCACAGGGCCTTTTGCAAAAGAAAGCTTAGAACATAAGAGGAACGGCTAGCAATGGGTTTCCTAATGCACAAATGGGTTATAAACGCAGGGAGATACTGATCTTGACTCAGAAAGTGGAGTGACTGGGACAGTTCCTGTGTTGGCTGGAGTCCTGGGCCAGAAATTTCTGGCTATAAGTAACCACCTCTTTTCACCACAATTTTACTTAAAACATATTATTTTTTTCCTTGTGTCAGGGTTTTCAAAGGTTAGTAAGCCCTGTTGTAAGGAATGAAAAGAGGTCTTAGTCATCTTTGTGCGTCCGGGATCAAGCACAGTATTTGGTACATAGTAAATCCTTATAAATGCCTTGCACGACTTTTCTTAACTCATTTACTTTCAAAATCGTGGTATAAAAAGAAAGAAGTCACAATTTCTGTGGTTTACAGTCCACAACTATAATTTTAAAATGGGATTTAAGCCAGGCGTGTTGGTGCACACTTGTAATCCCAGTACTTGGGAGGCTGAGACAGGAGGATTGCAGGCAGGTTTGTGGCCAGCCTCAGCTACTTAGTGAGGCCCTCCGCAACTTATGAGACCCTGCTTCAAAATACAAAATAAAAAATAGGGCTGGGGATGTAGCTTGGAGGTAGAATGCCCCTGGGTTCAAGCCCCAGTATGGCAAATAAATAAATAAATAAATAAAAAATAAGTAAAATGGGATTTAAGAAAGTAACTCTCCCACATCTTTGTCTATCTTTACCACACTCTACCATGATAATTTCAATAGGAGATAGGAATATAGCCACAAAATAAAATTTTATTCATTAATCATTCTCATTAGAGTTAACAGTTTCCTTCATACATCAATTGATAAGAATTAAGAACGATCATTCCTTCCCTCTGCCTGAGAGCATACCGCAGTATGAGTAGCTCTGTAATGCTATGGAGGATGTGTATTTCATACTAACTAAACTCTCAATTCTGAGCGGGAATAAAGAGGCCTGCAGCAGTCCAGCTTTCCTGCAGATTTTTAGGTTCACCAATCATCCCCAAGATTGTCCCAGTTTTAGCACTGAAAGTCCTACACCAGAAGAAACCCTCAGTCCTAAGCAAACTTGGATGGCTGGTCACTCCACGATAACAAGAAAGCCCAAATAAAATACAAAAATATTTTTTAGAAGCATTAGAGAAGCATAAAAAGCAACAAAGACTAAAGAAATTAAATTTGAGAGGTGAGCTAAGGATTTTCAGCTGCACTTTCCCAGAGAGGTTAGAGGCTAAGAATCTTGGCTTGGCCCAGACATAGGACCACAGCTGGGGCTCAGTGGACTGGCAGAGGCTTTGGAGATCTCACATGGCTGGAGTGACAAGTTTGGAAGCAGAGGAGAATCCAATGCATGGCTGGTTTATCCTTCAACATGTTTGTCAAGTTCTGAAGCTATGCAGGGTAGGAGACTAAAGAGCTAACCAGAAAAACCTCTGAAAGCGAAGCTTAATTTCATGCAGACTCAAACAGCGATGAAAGACAAAGAGCTACAAGGGGAGAAGCCCTCAAGCAAACAGGAGGCAAGAGCGGGCAGTTCAGGAGGGCACCGTGATCATCTGCAGCTGCTTTTTCTGAGGGAGCAGTTGCCAACACTGGACATGGCCAGAAGTTGAGAATGCAGGCACGGACCTGGCAGGCCACTCCTGGGGGGACAGAGAAACTGGCAGAGGTGTTGGTGGTTGAATGGGAAATAGAGGAAAAATCAGAGACTGAAGGGGTCTCAAACATAGGGCATGTTTCATCATCAAGTCATTTCCTGAACTCTGAAGACTGTCTGGGAAAAATGGTTAAAATGTTAACCTAAAAAGCTCTGCAGGGCAGAATTACCTGTGGTATGTCAATCCTGAAGAGGAAAAGACTGACCAGCTTTCATCCTAAGTGTAAAGGAACTTGCCATTAGAACAGAGGTGACCAGAGGTAGGCTGAGCCTTACTAAGACAATAACAACATGGCTTCAAATCTGCTGATTGGATGTATTAGTTTGCTAGAGCTGTTGTACCAAAATATCAGGGTGAATGGTCTAAACAATAGAAATGTATGTTCTCACCATTCTGGAGGCCAGAAGTCCAAGATCAAGGCGCCAGCAGGTCTGGTTTCTCCTGAGATCTCCCTCCTAGTCTTATACATGCCTGCCTTTTTGCTGTGCCCTCATATGGCCTTCTCTATGTGTCTCCTTGGTGTTTATTCCTTTTCTCATATGGACATTATATTCTCTTTCTCTGTTTCCCTGGTGTCTCTCCCTGCTCTTACATGGATACATGTCAGATTGGATTAGGGTATGACCAGATGGGCTTAATGGTCTTGTTTGAAAATATTTACCTCTTTAAATGCTCTATCTCCCAGTACAGTCACATTCAGAGATACTGGGGGTTAGGGCTTCAACACACAAATTGGGGGGGGGGCAGAGTTTAGTTCATAACATTGGATTAAGGTCATCAGCCCATCCTCACACAATGTGCTTAACAGACAAAAAGGAGACCTGCTCTGGAAAGGTATGTTCTTCTCTAAAGATATATAATATCACCATATCTGGAACTTCTATAGCTTTTGTTTTTAAGTACTAGGGATTGACCCCAGGGGCATTCTACCTTTGAGCTATACCCCCAGCCCTATTTTATTATTAGTTTTTGAAACAGGGTCTCACTACATTGCTGAAGGTCTTGCTAAGTTACTGAGGCTAGCCTTGAACCTGTGATCCTCCTGTTTCAGCCTCCCAAATACTAAGATTACAGGTGTGTGCCATCATGCACAGCCTATGCCTTTTTAATAAAAGAAAAAGTGGAATATAAAACATTTGACTAATTTGGAAGTGGAATCACAGGAGAACAGAGTATAAACGGATGGGTCAAATGTCTAGTATGATGATAGATACAAACCCACTATATTGAAAGTTACATTAAATATAAACAGGCTAACTATTCTAATTAAAAAATAAGGATTGTCAAACTGCAACAAAAACTGAGACCAACCAACAAAAATGGTTAAATATGGCATATAATAGATATACCTAAAATATAAAACCACAGAAAGACTAAAAATAAAAGGATGTACAAAGTTATGTCGTGCAAACACTAAACAAATAAAAGCTGGTGTGACTATATTAATATCAGATGACAGATTTTAAGGCAAGAAGCATTATTAGAGTTAAAAAAATCTTTGATAATGATAAGGGAGGGGTCAACCCACAAGAAAGAACACAATTCTAAATCTGTATGCATATAATAACATAGACTGAAATTGATATAGGAAAAATTGACAGAATTAAAATAAGAAAATCACATAAATATAGTGGGAGACTTGCACACATAAAAATCAGAAATTTGCTGTCACTTGGGGAGGTGCTGAAAATTGCTCTCCCACAGTAGTCCCCCCAACTCATACACATACATACAGATTCAAGGCTAAATTTGGTTTCCACAGGTAGGGAAGAAGATGAACATTGAGAAGCCCCCACCCAAGAGTCCCAAGCTAAAGGACCACCTAAGACAGTGGCTGGGCCAGCAAAACTGACACAGCCATTTGGCCTCATCACAAACCTGGCACCGAGTATCAGACAGTAGTCTACTGCTAGGGGAAGGACAAGGGAGTGGAAAAAGAATCCTCTATGGTGCAGGTGTGCAGAGACTGCTGAAAGTTGAGAGTACAGCAGAGGTATTTAGAAAAATCTCTTTGACATCCCCAAACCTCACAATAAGCTACTGGAGAAATGTGAAATTTGTAGGTGCTGAAGGGACCATAGCAACAATGAACCCAAAGCAAGCTCAGCTACTGACTAGATTGATTCACTCCTCCACACTAATGGCCTACAGAAGACGTGTACCCAATTCTGAACATTTTTAATGTTCTACCTCTGAAAATCAAATCCCAGTATTTCCTTCTTGGACCATAACCTCTCACCAATTTCACTTTCCTACTTCCTAACACTTATCATGCCTGTCCCCCCAACCTTTAAAATTTTTACTTCTCTGATTAGAAAAAAAAAAAAAACTACAAGCCAGGCGTGGTGGCACACGCTTGTAATCCCAGTACTTTGGGAGGCAAAGACCAGAGGATCCGGGTTTGCGGCCAGCCTCAGATCTCTTTCTCTCTCTCTGTCTCTCTCTCTCTCTACTTAGTGAGGCCCTCTGCAACTTCGTGAGACCTGGTTTCAAAATAAAGTATAAAAAATAGGGCTGGGGGTTTAGCGCGGAGGTAGAAAGTCCCTGGGTTCAATCCCTGGTACCACAAAAAAAAAGAAAAAAAACCACAAAAGTAATAAAATCTCACTAGAATAATTGAAACAAAATAAAAACACATACAGGAAAAGTTATCACTATTTTCCCCACTCCTACCAAGATATACAGGTTGCTGTACCTTCTTCCATGCACAAACCAACATATATGAGCTTTTATACACAAAGAGATGTTTGTTAATTATGAAAACAAATCATACTGAACATAATAATTTTGTGATCTTTTTCACCTAGAAATAAAAACCATGAATAAATCACAAGCCAGCAGACAGATCAAACTCATTCTTTAAATTGCTATGCATTTTTCCAACTATAGACCATGCTTGTGGTTCACCATCATGGAGGACTTCACTTGCTGTTTGTTGCACCAGATCTGATGACCTGAGAAAACCTTGAAGGGGGCTCTCCAGTGAAGTGCTTCCAGTCTTTGTAGTTGGGAAAGAACTGCTGCTTGTGACTGAAAAAGTCTGGTAGCAAAACAGTTCCTCACTGAAACTCAGCAGATGGTAACAGATCTCATAGGCCCATGAGAATGGAGCCCATCGAATCTTTCACCACTTGGTTTGCTACTGCCCAGCAGATGTGCATGACAGACTGTTGGCAGGTGTTGAGGAAACCCACAGCCATGAGTAGGCAAGGAAAATTGAAACTCACTTATGGGGCTTGGAAGGAAAGATGGCCAGCACAACAGAAATAGGAGATTCCTACTGAAGTAGAACCAATGGAAGAGACAGAAGAGAATTTTAATGAAAATATAATGGAATTACAGAACTTAAAAAAAAAGGACTTCCAGGAACTAAAAAAAAAGCACATGAGTTTTTAATTAAAAATTCAACATTCCAACAGAAAAAAAAAAGAAAAGGCTTGACCAGTGCTCAGAAAAATCAGGTAGAAGAAATATCTCCTAAGAAACCCAATGACAGATACCCTGTTGAAAAAGGCTAAGAAACATGGAGATCAGATCCAGGAGACCAAACAAGGGAGAAGAAAGGAGCATGTAAAGTAGTAACAACATAGTGAAAGAAAACATTTACAACTCAAAATCTCAAGGCCCTGAATATCAATGAACAAGGAAAAACCCCTTTAAACTTGTTAGAACTATGGGGAAACAGGCTTCCTGGGATGGTGGAAAGCTGGACACAGCAACACTGCTCAGGGACACCAGGGTATTGTCTCTGGGGCCTCACTGAGGCTGAAGCCTAAGTGCTTCACATGGGAACAGATTGGTAAAGTTCTCGTAGGATCTGACAAACTTCTTTTGTTGTGTCATTGGTAGCTGAGCACCAACCTTAGAGACTTTGTGGTAGTCTTTTTCTTCCACAGTCTATCTGAAAGACCGTAGGTACCAATATTTAAATGCCACAGACAGAAACTACTTTGCTGACAAAATTAAAAATATGAAAAGAGAGGGTATTGGTAAATGAAACAAGTGTACTACTGTTAACAGAAACCACTACCTTTACATATGAAATTGATGCAAAGGTAGTATGGTCATAGTCAAGAAAGAGACTCTTGAGTGTCAAACTGTCTACCCGCCACTTAACAGCTGTGTGACCAGAAGCAAGTCATTTAACATTAAAGTGTCTTGGGATCCTGAAAAATAATGGATTAATGCATGCAACATAGCAAGTGCTTAATAAATAATAGCAATGCTGCTGCTAGGCTGCTGCTGCTACTACAACAGGAAGACAGCACTGTATATAGAACTTTAATTTGGGAGTCAGAAGACTTGAGCTTCAAACTTAAGACTTTCACACTTAAGTTTTATATAGCAGCATAGTAGCTAATCCCTCTACGCTTACCTTTTTCACATCTAAAACAAGAATATCAATACCTAGCTCTTTCAACATCCACCTATCTTTCCACAAACATCAACTGAATACATGCTACATATCAAGTATTATGTAGGGACTGAGATAAGAGTAGATACAGCTCTGTCCTTGAACTGCGGATCAGTCTGGCGAGCAATACCCAGGCCTTCATTTCCTTTCATGGAGGAATTTCTTAAGGCTCCCTCTGCCTTAGGAGAATGAAAAAAGGATCTCAAAGGTCAAGTATGTTTTTGATACCACAAATACTATGATAAAAAAAAAGCAACATTTAACCTCACTAGTAATTGTTAGGCAAAAAAAAAAGTGACCAGTTTCTGACATTTGATATTTGACTATTTTAGGAAAAATACTATGAAGTAGTTGGATCACTAGGAAGTCAACCCCTGTGGATGAACGGGCAGTCTGAGGGGACATATTTAGAGTCTGAGTGATCTTTCAGGTGGGATAATCCTTTATATAAACAGCTCTCAAGTCTTTGTCCAAGAGGAGTTGCTATTACTTGGTCCCTGTGAGCCACACTCATTCCCTGTTAGAAGATCCTGCCTTGGCACGAAGGTGTGGGATTACAGGGAGCAAGTTCTTGGTCTCTTCTATTTCATCCCAATAATAAAGACTTTCTCCTGAAGCTTCTTGGTATGAAAAATGTTTCTTATCCATGTGGGTTGGCCATGGGAAGGGTAGGACTAGTTATTCCCCTTTAATCTGTTGGTTAGCTCAGAGGCTTTAAGGTGTCTACAATAATAGATAAACTTGAATACAAACTGAATAAAGAGACTATGAGTTTACAGGACAGCCTAAATGTGTATTCTCTACAAAGACAGTGCATGCCAGCATGTTTTCATCTGTTGCTGTCAGCTGGAGTTTAGTAGCTATGACTTAAAATTTTATATTTAAAACCTAACAGAAATTATAATGACAACTTGGCATACACTTGAAGCAATATTAAGTATATTAAAGCATTTGTTATCTTTAGAAAGTATATAGCTATGCCATTGTTAAAATTAAAATTCAGAATATTTTATTATATTTATACAGTACCACAATATAAAACAACTATATACATTATTTAAAATCATTGTATTTGGCTCATAATTGGCCTATATTTATTACAAATTCACTTGATTGGTGGCTAGAGACATCACATAGAATGATTGACTTCAGTGTGTGAGAAAAATATTATAATAACAAATATAGTTTAAAAAGGAATTAAATCACAGTGAGAATTATCCAGTAAAAAGGAATATTAATAGCTATCATATTTTAAAGTTTCAATTAGATAATAAATTACATTTCATATATCTCTACATTAAAAACTACCACTCTTAAATTATAAAATATAACAACCAGTACTATATTTTTTACCTAATCACATTTTAGATTCATAGTAAAAACATATTGCTTATAGAAATAAATTTGACAATTTATCCAAACATTGTTAAATAAGAAGTTTTAAGAAACTGTAAATAATTCTTAATACTTTCATTTTGATTCTCTGACTTCTCAAGACTATGTTGTATTTCTTTCAAACACACTTCCTGATGTTGTGCTTTCTAAGTAAAAAAAAAGAGAGAAACACAGACAATCAGTAATGGTATTCACACCAAAGAATAAGATTCACAACAAAAATGCATATATGCAAAACCGAACACATTATTTTTAATTTTTAAAAGAATCCTCACATCTCATGCGTCCATTAGCTTATCTTAAAAGCTTGTTTTCCTTTAAAATTAGTAACTAAAGCATACACATGGTCGACCTTTACTGTGATATAGTTTATTGTAACATACATTTATTTAACCCCAAATTATTAGATACTTAACATGATTAACTTAATGAGTGGGTTTTATTTAAAACCCTCACAACTAATTTCCCTTACATTTAACATATTTTCATACTAATTTTTATCATTTTATCTGCCTAAAGACTCAGATTTTATCCCTTCAGAATGACTTTTGCTGTCTTAAAAACTGATAGGATTCTGCCGGGCATGGTGGCCCACGCTTGTAATCCCAGTACTTTGGGAGGCGGAGACCAGAGGATCCAGGTTCGCAGCCAGCCTCAGCTCTCTCTCTCTCTCTCTCTCCCCCTCTCTGTCTCTCTCTCTCTACTTAGTGAGGCCCTCCGCAACTTCGTGAGACCCGGTTTCAAAATAAAGTATAAAAAAATAGGGCCGGGGGTGTGGCGCGGAGGTAGAACGCCCCTGGGTTCAATCCCCAGTACCGCAAAAAAATAAATAAATAAATAAATAAAACTGATAGGATTCTAATTTTGATAATGTGAACATTTTCTTAGAATCTTTAAAAAAATAAAAAGAACTCTCAATATTATAGATATTCTTTGAGGAAACATTTTTTAAAACTCATTTTTTTAACTTCACTTGCACATATATTCCTAAGTAGGTCAGTTCACTGGTAATGCTTTAGATAAAAGCAGGTCGCAGACACCATCTAGCTTCCAACTAAAATGAAGGCACCTTGAAAAGAGGGATGTATTATGTCCTTCACAGCAGGTGTCCGATGGCACCTGACAGCTTCTGAAACTGAGCAGCACCCAGCAGGGGAACTGCTGGACTGGGCTGCACGGAGTCAGAGTGAAACAGTGAAGCTTTATGGAGCATCAGTTATATTCAACAATTTGGAGAAAAAAATAATAATCCAAACACACTTATACTGGGGTAGAATGTAAAATGCGAATGGATCTTAGGATAGTAGATAAGACTTCAGACACATTTTGAGCCTCGGGAGGGTTTCCCTGTTCACTCCATCCCCACTAGAGTATTTGGGCAAAAAATATGAAAAGGTCTGCAGGGTGGGCGGGGCACTGCAGAAGACACTGGGAACACAGTCAAGGACGAGACAGGCTCTCTGAGTACCTACAATTCAGTTGGGGCTAAAGTGTATATATAAAACAAACATGTAACTATCCACTGAACTGTCCCTGAAAAGCACTACACACAACCCGTTTTTCAGCTATTTAAGTCTATGCTTAGAATTCTAGATTTTTTTATTAGTTCAAAAATGATCAGATTTAATATCAGATCTTAAACCTATTTACCTTAGTACTTTAGGCAAATACTAGGAACATTATAGTAAAACCTGTCTCATGGTAGTTTACTTACTTTATATTTTTTAGAGGGTTCAATTACAAAAAGAACCTCACACATATTTTACCATAGCAGAAACTGATGGCGAGTTTCAAAACAAAATTGGAAACGAAGGGAAGGCTTGAGCTAAATTAAAAGTGATAAATATTTTGTTCTGATTAAACTGTCATGAAACTTTTGATGGCAATACAATTTATCAGTGCATGCCAAAATCATTTAACTTTTAAGCCTTTAGGTTTTTAACATTTTAAACACTCAGAAATGAAAATAGTTTTCATGGAGTCTCCCACTCCTGGAAAAGTAAATATCAATATTCTCTATGTCATTATCAAGTAGCTATTAAGTAATTTAATCATGATTAATGCTAGCTTCAAAAGTATCTTATGCCAACTGACTATTTCATAAATATTCAGGAAAAAATCAGAAGGCTAATTAAACACAGACATTTTGGTATTCTCACTTAGCAGCTAAGTGGATCAAATCATCCATCTCATATGCAGATTTAACAATACTGAATATTAACACTAAATTATATTTTCTAAAATATATTCATTTATTCAAGACAGATATAAAAATCTAACAATCTAACTCCTAATATAGTCTAAATTGTGTTTATCATTAAAAATGAAAAAGACAGCTGGGTACAGTGACGCACGGCTGTAATCCCAGTACTTGGAGGCTGAGATAGGAGGATTGCAGGTTCACAGCCAGCCTCAGCAACCTCATGAGGTCCTCTGCAACTTAGTAAGGCCCTGTTTCAAAATAAAAAATAAAATAGGGCTGGGGGTTTAGCTCAGAGGTAGAATGCCTCAATCCCCAGTACCACACACACACACACAAAATAAAAAAGAAAAGAACAGAAAAAGAAAAATACATACCATGAAAAAAATAAGTATATTTTATTTTACCTGTAACTTTTGTTAAGCAGCTGTTATGCAAAAGCAATCTATGGGGAAAGAGCCTGATGAGATTTGGAGGCATAAGAAAGCAGGATAAATTTTGTGACATTTATATTTTTTATGCTTTATATTACTTGTCATTTTTAATATTATCAGTAAAGCAACAGCCTTGATTCCCTTCAATTCGTACCTCAACTACTTACCTAAACTATATGGTATGAATGTTAAGTGCTAATTTACTTTTTATGATAATATATGAAGACATACTAATACTTACACTGTTCATTTTGCAAACAAGTTGGTTTTGCTCTTCATTTTTCTTTCTAAGCTCAGTTTCCAGATCTAATATTTTAATTTGTAAAGCCTTCTCTCTAGATGACATTTTCTCTATTTCTTCAGTAACCTGTTAATTTTTATTAAGAGAGTAAGATAACAAAATATTCTTTCTTTAAAATAGAATTTAAAGCCTTGACATAGTTATACTGTACTTGTTTTTTCAAACAGATATCATTTGGTATTGGGCGTGGTGGTACATGCCTGTAATCCCAGTATTTGAGAGGCTGAGATAGGAGGATTGCAGGTTCAAAGTCAGCCTCAGCAATTTAGGGAGGCCCTCCACAACTTAGTGGGGCCCTGTTTCAAAATTAAAAAATAAAATAGGGCTGAGGGTATAGCTCAGAGGTAGAATACCCCTAGGTTCAATCCCAGTACCACAAAAAAAAAGATATCAGTTGTGTATTAGATGATTTAATTAGAAAATATTTAAAGATAGTCTTTGTGTGTGTGTGTGTGTGTGTGTGTGTGTGGTACTGGGAATTGAACACAGAGGAATTCTACCCCCGCGCTATGCCCCAGACCAATTTTATTTCTTATTTGGAAACAGGGTCTCACTAAGTTCCTGAGGGCCTTACTAAATTGCTGAGGCTGTCCTTGAACCTGAGATCCTCCTGTCTCAGCCTCCCAAATACTAAGATTGCAAGTGTGCGCTACCATGCCCGGCTTCTAAAGATAGTCTATTTTGAAAAAGCACATACAATATAAGTATGTATACTTATCTTTTCAGCATGAGTATCTGAAAAATTAGCTGGAAATGGAAAAGGGTGTACATTTTCATTGCTTTGTAGGCATTTTCCCCCAATAACGTATTTTTAAAACATACTAAGATAAATTGCCATTTTTTTTTTTTTGCGGTACCAGGGATTGAACGCAGGGGCGTTCTACCTCCGCGCTACGCACCCGGCCCTATTTTTTTTTTTTTATACTTTATTTTGAGACCGGGTCTCACGAAGTTGCAGAGGGCCTCACTAAGTAGAGAGAGAGAAAGAGACAGAGAGAGAGAGAGAGAGAGAGAGAGAGGGAGAAAGAGAGAGAGAGAGAGAGAGGGAGAAAGAGAGAGAGAGAGAGAGAGAGAGAGAGCGTGCGCGCGCGCTGAGGCTGGCCGCGAACCCGGATCCTCCGGTCTCCGGCTTCCAAAGTACTGGGATTACAAGCGTGCACCACCACGCCCAGCTATAAATTGCCATTTTTAATAGTATATTCACCATGATGTCTAGAGCAGTGGTGGAACATAGAAATTCTATGTGCAGATGATATATATTGATGGATAGAATGGAGGGGGTGATGTATGAGCTACCTCTCTCTCTCTGTCTCAAGTGGGCAGAAACCAGAGGCAGCCCCGCATTCCACAGCAGCTGGAGAGAAAGGAGAGGGCAGACACGCCTCTGGGGACACAGAACACTTAGGGAAGGAATCTTAGAGCACCTGGAATTTTCGAGGTCCACTTCAGATGAACCCAAGATAATGTCTTATTTTTGACCCAAAGGTTGGTGGGGCTGAGAAATCTATACTACATTTCTGCTACTGGCAGTACACTTCGTTACTTAGCTTTTATTCAATGATGTGTCTCCTACAGTTTAACAAAAATCAAAATATATATGTGACACTTGTGATATAAGAGCCACAGTTCAAAGATATCAGATTTTATCTGACATTTATGGAACTGACACTAATGGGCTTGAGGAAGACCACAGGTAGAAGAGAGTTTGGAGGGAAAGATTCAAAATCTGGTTTGAGATGTCTATGTTTGGAGGAGATGACAAGTAAATAGCAGAGTCTGGATTCCAGTGTGTATGTATGTGTGCGTGGGGGGGTAGAAGTGATCTAAGAGGTGGAGATACATGACTAGAGTCATCAGGATACCGTCGATCACTTTTTAGCATCACTCATCCTATGAGGAAATGCATCAAACCCTGTATTTTGCTAATTAAGAAACTTAAGTTCAGAGAAGTGACCTCCCTTGGGTCAGGGTACAATGTGTCACAGCCAGAATTCAAATCTAATTCCTGCTGGACTCCAAGCTCACCTTATGGCCTTTCCAGATTAGATTTTCACATTAATTTTTAGTTTTTTTATTATTATTTTTTTTTTGCAGTACTGGGAATTGAACCCAGGGGCATTTTACCTCTGAGCTACACCCCCAGCCCTAATTTTTATTCTTTATTTTGAAACAGGGTCTCACTAAGTTGTGGAGAGCCTCACTAAGTAGCTGAGGTTGGCTGTGAACCTGCGATCCTCCTGTCTCAGCCTCCCAAGTACTGGGATTACAAGCATGCACCACCATGCCCAGCTTATTTTTTTGTTTTGAAGCATGGTCTCCTACATGCTGAGAGTCTCACTAAGTTGCTGAGGTTGGTCTGTGATCCTCCTATCTCAGCCTCCTGAGTACTAGGATTACAGGTATACACGACTATGCCCGGCTTAACTTTTAGTTTGAAAGATGTACCTCTTCGAGATTTTCCTGAATCCTTTCCCCTCCCCTCCAGGTTGAGATGAGCACTCCCTGGTGTACCTTGAACCCGCCCTCTCTCACAGCACCCACACACAGTGTGACATTTGTTTGCTGGTACATTACTCTCTCCTACACTGACGGTGGCCTGAGAGCTGAGGCCAGGACTTTTCAGCTTTGTCTCCCAAGCACTAGCACAGTGCCAGACACACAGGGCGGCGTTAATTTAGGCTGAATGCTAACCTAATGGATTTAAATGGAATTTAATTCTTGCATGTATTTATTTATGCAAAAAATACTTGTCAAAAGGGACTTGAGCTTTATAGCTCACCAGATCCTGACCAAAACCAAAATTTTTATGTTTGCACATTCAACTTGGTTTTGTTTTTGAAAAGGGGTGGGGTGGGTACACCCTCAAAGCATTTTAATCCCTCTCAGACCTTTACCCTTCCACATCACCACTGATCTGGTGGAGTAACTCTGGCCCAACAATATACATCTGTTTTGCTCCAAAGGAAAAGTAAGTAAAGAACAAAAATGGAATTGCTCCCTTTACCCTGTCATCAGGATAAGGACAATAACTGTAGGCTTGGCAACATGAGATACTAGCTGTTTAAAAAGACGACTCCTTGGAAAACTAGTTAAACATTTCTAAATAATGGCCATCTGTACCTTTTGTCGTCCTTCTTCTAAAGCAGCTTCTAGTTGCCTGGACAATGCTGCGTATTCTGCAGATTTCTCTTTAAATCTCAGATTGCTGTGCTTAAGACATTCTTCTTGGTTTGCCAGCTTCTTCTCAAGCTCTTTATTCTCTGCATCCATCTGTTCTAATTTTCTTTTTACAGAAAACATATATTTTAAAATTATAGTGTGTAGGGAAAAATGCAACACCAATTTTAAGTCAATTTAATACTTACTGTTTAAGGTTCTCACACTTCAACTGAATAAGATAATTTTCCTCCTCCAGAGAAAGCTCTGTTAGAAGACTATGATTTCCATCAACCTAAAAGAAAAAAAATTATGTTTTCTTGGTTATTTTCTTTATAATCACCTTTGAAGAAATTTATATCATTTTACTGTTAGAACAACCATAAGAAACATCATTATTACTTCTACATAGAAAGATACCAAAAATGTTACATTGTTAAAATATAAGTACTTAAATTCCTGGTTAAGTAAAGAAAAGAAAACCAACAAAACAAAACAAAACAAAAAACCTACATTGTCTATGTTGGAAAACCATCACTGAATATTTTTCTGGGTGATGAAAATTAAAATATTTGGAACAAATACTTCATTAAAAAAGGACACTTACTAAATTAAAACATGAACAATTTAACCAGGATATTGGATTGTTGGATACTTGGTTTCTCATAGTTTTATGTTTCATTTAACACTACTGATTGATAATTGAATTGTGAAGTTGTAATGATAAGCAAAAATCTATTCTTCTGAGAAGCAGACACACATGCCCATGCCGAGACAGAATATTCTTCCTATTATTTCAAAGGCTAATTTAAATAGTTTAAGAAGCTTTCATAATAATAATGATAACAATAATAATGATAATAAAAACCTTTTTTCATCATTTCAACTAGTAATTTAGGTTAAATGTACATAATTTGATATTTTCCTAGGAAAATCTCTTCTCAGGAATTTAAATTCACCAAATGTTGCCTGCATGTTTTGAAAAACAGGATACATTTCAAAATGAAAATCTAGATTTTATTTGGAAGACAAAATGAATCCTTCCTAAAACTGTCATGCAAGTAAAGACTTGCCACCATCCTTGGGCATGCTTCTTTGAAAAAAAAATTCATTCATTCATTCATAAACATTTGAGTGCTTTCTGTGTGCTAGGCATTGAGCTGGGAGATGGCTGTATAGTGACTAATAGGACATACATGATCCCCATTCTGATGGATTAAAAAGTGTATACTGCTATCTAGTGAGGCCCTCCGCAACTTCGTGAGACCCGGTTTCAAAATAAAGCATAAAAAAATAGGGCCGGGGGTGTAGCGCGGAGGTAGAACGCCCCTGGGTTCAATGCCCGGTACCGCAAAAAAAAAAAAGTGTATACTGAAAACAAGGATTGAAATAATCCCAACAAGCATGATGCACACATCTAAAATGCATTCTAATTTTCTAAGGCAAATTACAATAATTTACCTTATCCTGACATCAAGAAACATATACATAAGGCACAGCTTTGCTCCCTCTCTCATGCTATTACCATGTCCTCCAATGTCTAAGATAATTTTCCTCCTCAATCCTCCTTAGGTTATTATGAATAACCTAAATTAGCAATTTTAATTACCAATTTATCACCATAAGCTACTAAAAGAATAGCCTGCAAAATGGTATTACAGTATCTGCATGAAAAGTTTTCTCAACTGATGCAGATAGAAATGAAAACATCAAGCCCTGACATGAGTGCCCTCAACTGGCGAAATCATTCCAAGCGTTCCTTTTACACATCTTGCAAAACTCTGAACGACGCTGGACACCTGGCCCTGCAGCTCCCTAACGGTGCGGGCCTGGTCTGCACATTTCGCCTTGCAGCGCTGCAGGCTCTCCTGACACTCCTGGAGCCTCCGTTCGGCCGCCGTCAAGGAATCACGGACACGCTCTACCTCCTTCAGATGAGACTCCATCTGGCCTCTCATCTGAGTCGTGACATTAGGGGAAATAAGTGCAAAATCACACATTCAGCATTAATATGCTTACTATCTTAAATCCTAGATTTGCTTGTTATATAATAAGTATTTAAGGTAGAATGGTTTTAAACAATAATATTTAACCAAATAAATATAAATCAATATTAACTTAGACTCTACCACCTAAGAACATGTAACTGAAAAGTGGGCTGGCCCTTAATTCATTTTCAACAGGTCGTTTAGCAAACAAATATGGTAACATTAGCTTTCAGGGAGGATGTTTAACCTACTTAAGAAAGCAATCTCTTTGAATTGTGTCATTATATGCAAGTATAGATATGATTATTAATAAAGCTGGTACAACTAATTTTCTACTGCCCACCACCAGCTCTAAAGTAATTGTCACTTTCAGTCAGTCAATCTTATAGTTCAGATATTTAACTAAATCAGAACAGCCCTGTTTCACTCATCTTGGCCCAAATTAGTGGGTTTACTGCATACTATTTCAAGATCACTAATATGATTAGTTGACAATTGACTGTATTTGATCATTGTTACAATAAACAAATCTCTGATTTCTTCTACATTAACCCCCTTGTCTGCTGCAGTTCCTCAGCGCAGCACTTTCTTAGACATGGGACATAAAGCAAGCATTAAGAAATGCTTGTACTGCTGATTAAAAAAAAAATAGCCAGATGTGGCATTTAGCATATCCATGACTTGGAAAGCCACTATGGCGGAGACCAGGAATACCTATGTCTTCTATGCAACATCGGTCGCTCTTGGAAGATAAAACCAGAACAAAGCATACCTCTGTGTCCCCAAAACACCTAGGAGCCCCTGAGAAAAACAGGAGACTTAAACAGTGGAAAACGAAAAAGAAGAATTTCATTTAAAAAATTTTTACTTTTCTGGTTATAGACCAGTACTGTGACCTCACAGTAGCTGGAAAACACAGGTTCCTGCCTTTTTTTGCCTTGTGAACTGGCTTTTTAAAAGGCTTCTTACTCGACATTTGCATTGCGGTGTCTCATGAGAAAAAGAGACCAAAAGACATGACATGGTGTCTTCCCTGGTCAGCTAAAAATAGGTGAAAAATAATTCTAAAAAAGTAGTAAGTTGCACTTTCAATGGGCTACTATCCACTCTCTGTTTAACGAGCAGCGTGCCTGCTCTGGCTGACCTCTTCACAGGGGTGCCTTGCTCTGAGAAACCTAGAGACAGTAACCTTCTTGCGCTCAGTTAGACCTGACCACTGACATCCACGACCTCCCTAACCAGGAGTCAGCACCCGATGACTTGCACTGCTTCCATACCCAAACATGAACTCCAAAAAGGGATGCGGTTTCATTTAGAAACTTAGAAATATTCACAAAAACATCATCACTTGCCAACACTGGCCTTCCTCTCATTCTGTTGCAATAGGGTGAATAAAAGGAAATATTTTAAGGTATCATTTTTCTTCCAAAAATGCATTTAGCAGAGATTATTTACTTTTCAATTTTTTAGACACCAAAGATTGATAACTAGAAAACAAAACTATGAGATTAGTTTGCATTTTTTGGCTGATGAATCTCAATGATAATGAGTTTTTTAAGTTTAAATCTACTCATAGGTCGGAAAAATTAAAAATTTATGCTACTTCTGAAATATTAAAGAAAAAGGAGAAAAAATATTCACACAAACAAACAATATTTCAAGTCTGGAAGAAACATTATCTCTTCAAGGGGGGAAAAAAACTCCTACAGAGATTGAGAACATATCATTCCTAGTTATGAACTAGAGAAAATGACCAAACTGAAAGAATTTGTCTAACACTCATAAAGTGAAAAAAACATAAATAAAATATTTTATTATTTGAAATTTCAAACTTACCTTCTCTAATTTTTTATTTTTATTTTTTGTTATTAGACTATTTTCATGTAGCAAATTTTTACATCTGCTTTTCACCATTTCAGCTGCTTCCTGCAACTTTTGTACCTAAAAATAAAATATATTATTAAAGTACCATGTATTATTTTATCATTAAGACTATAACATGAAATAAAAACTAAAAATTTGAATTTTCATTTTAAATTAATCATTATTTCCCTATCAATACCCTCAGTGTGTTTATCAAATGTTATTTCTCCTTTAAGTATGGAATCACCAATGCTCTACTCTAATCTTCAATTCTTTTAAGATATACCTGTGTCCTTCCACCAGTACTTCTAGATGCTTCACTTGAGCTCTGAAGACTATAGAAACCTTCATTTGCAGGTAAATTCCACTTAAGGAATTAAGATCTGGTTCATACCAGCTTTCATTCCATTAATTTTTCTTGCCAAATGAAAATCTGCTCAAAAAATATTTGCACACTTTATACAAGCCCCAGCAACTTGAATATGGTGATTCAGCCATAGTATTCTTGCTGAGGGATTGAACCTGAACAACCAAATGGAAGACTCAGATGATGTTTTCAATAACAAGTCCACAGTCCTTCATTCTTATCTCCCACCTAGAATATTCTAACTGGATATCTCAACTCCATTTACCAACTAATTCGTCCAGATGCAGCCCCTTCCTACTTCCTACACTTTGTTCCACCTTAAGCTTTTACTACCTTCTCTGTGTGTGTGTGTGTGTGTGTGTGTGCGTGTGTGTGTATGCATGCGTGCGCACACATGCTGAGGACCAAACCCAGGGCCTTGTGCATGCTATGGAAGCACTCCATCACTGAGCTACACCCCCATCTGTCACTATTCTTTAATTCAAACTGTCTCTCAATAAAATCAAAATCTTTATTTTACCACTTTGTTTCAAATAATATAAGTACCTGCAATAAGTCTCATCTTTCCCATGAAGTTTTTCTTGAATACTATATGTCCAAAACATAAAGCTTTTCTGTAAGTTACCAGTAATACATGCTCTATTTCATATATATATTGTCACATGCTCTTTTCTAGGTCATTCATGTGAACAAGTCTGAATTATACTTTATTTATTAGGAAAAGGGGAGTACTGGACTTTAATGACCTAGAAGGGAGTCATTATTATAAATCAGTACCATTATGTATACGAGGACAAATAAATATCACCAAGTTTAATAAGAGTATGTGTTAAGATTCACATTATACCTATGCAATTAACTTTAAATGTACTTTTAGGACTATCCAGTATATCCACAGGCAGTGTTTGAATCAGGAACTGGCAAAATCATCTATTTATGAAGGTATCTGGGACCTTAACACATGTTTGGGACAGACTATATTATATCATAAACTAATAGTCCCATCTCTTCAGTTCTGCCTATTTAAATCACAAATAAACAGTGTTTTAAATTGTTTATTAATTTTAAAAAACATTAAAATAGATGTAGTGGTCACCTGAGTTTTATACACTTCAATAAGAGTTTTCTGTTCTTTTTCCACTTCTTGTAATTCTAAGAGTTCATTTTCAACAGAAACAACCTTGTCCTTCAAAGCAGCAAGTGTACTCTAGAAAGGAATATATAATAGGCCTTATAAGTTATTAGAATACACTTAAGACTTCAATGTTACATAATAATAAAAGCATAACTCACTTATCAACAAAGTTAATAAAATAATTATTAATGCATGCAAGTGCCATCTAAAATTTAGGAATTTTGAAAAGTTAGTGAGTAATACTTATGAACAAATTTAGTAAAACTTGCACAGGACACGTTTAAAAAAAACTTTAAAAATTAACTGTAAAAAAAAGACGAAAATAATGCTGACATATCAATTTTTCCAGATAAATTTAACACTTTATAATTTCAACTGAAAGTTTAACAGTTGAGGAGATATGACAAAATTAATTTAAAACTTATATGGAAGAATAAAAAAACATGGAAGAAAAGATCAATATGACTTTGAAATGAATAAGTGGTTAATATCAGTACTTATTAGATATTAAAATGTATTAAGAATAAAAATTATTGATACTAATATAAGTATATAGGAACAGTGGAAAAGAACAAAATATACACAAAACTTATACTTAGCCTATGATAAAAGTTGGATTTTTAAATTAATAGTGAAAACATGGGTCAATAAATAAATGATAAAAGATACCACTACTAGGAAAAAATAGGCTAACTATCTGCTTCAACCCAACACTAAAGAAGCAGCAAATGAATTAAGGATTAAATATTTTTTAAAAACCTAATTTAAATTTTTTTCAAAGACAATCCAGGTAAAACTGTATTTGATTTTAGAATAGCAAAAACCTTACTGAGCATAAAATCACAAGAAAATATGAAGAATTGTAAGGATCTGTGTTTTGTTTGTCTACCTTCTATACTTGACAGTAGACAGACAAAAACGAAGAATAAGAGGTAAAATATATCACACATGAAAGCAGGTCTTGTGTTAGGTATTGTGTTGGAGGACTAACCACATTTGCTTATCTCCTATCTTTCCTAAGACCAAGCTAATATAAAGGAACGATAACGTTTATAGGTCCACTTAATAAAGAGAACAGATCATGGGCCATCCAAAATATTTTTGATGCTTCTAGAAAACTGATGACAGAATAATGAAGCAGAAATGGTTTCAGCTAAGGAGGAAGTTCATGCACCTGTAGAATCTAGAGAGGCACAGGGCTAAGGGCAAGAGTGAGATCTGGGGTTGAAAAGAGTAATTCAAAGTCTAGGAATTAATTCAAAGTCTTGGCACACTCAAGGCAGAACTAGATGTTTATTCCCAAGAAATAAAAACAAGGAAGGTCCTTCTTTTTAAAAATGGAATTACCTGTCTATGGAGAGCTAGAACGAAGCAATGGTGTCGTTGACCCAGGGCAAAAAGGCCTATGGGTTGTGGCATTTTTCAGGGGCCACCAGGGAAACTGATAAGCTCCTCAACAGCTGAAAATGAAGTGATGCCTATCAAGTGACAAGGACCATCCACGTACCCAGACTGGTTTTCAGTTGCCTTATTTTCTTAAATGTCACCAGACATGAAAAAGAAAGACCCCAATGTTTTGTTCAGTTAAAAAGAACAACAACAAAAAAAGAACTAGGAAGAAACAAATAAATTGGGGAACTGAAAATAAAACAATTATTAGAGGTGTCTTCAGATATTTGATGGCAGGAGACTCAGAACACTAAAAAAAGTTTGTGAGCCAGGCATCATGATACTCACCTATACAGTCCCAGCTACTAGAAGCTGAGGCAAGAGGATCACTTGAGCCCAGGAGTTCAAGACCAGCCTGGGCAACACGGAGAGACTCCCTTAAAAAAATCTTGGAATTAAAGTTTTAAAAGAAGGATTACATGATAAAAACCAAGGAAATCTCCCCAAAAGTTAAACAAAAGCCAGAGATTATAGACAAGGTATAGATCCAGTAGGGCCAACAAATCAACAGTACTATCAGCAGTATATCCAGAAAGAGAGACTCGAGAAGATGGAAAGGGGAGGGGAGACTATATTACCAAAGAAATAATATGAGAATTTTCCAGAGAAAAGAACATGGGTCTTTGCACTTACAAGGTCTACACAGGACTCAGCAATGCGGACAAGAAGACAACCACACCTAGACAAATGTATGTGAAATTTCAAAACATCAAAGATAAGGGGATTATTCTGAAAACTTCAAGATAAATTAAAAATGCTTCTACCAAGGAAAACAATCAAATAGTTTTTAATTGCTAGAAAACAAAAGAGCAAAGTTGTCAAGTCTCTGAGACAAAATTCCTCTCACTCTAGGATGCTAAACCCAGGTGAAGTCATCAACCAAAATGAGGGCACAATAAAAGTGTTTTTAGGCATGTAAGAACTTATGTTTACTTCCCATTTTCTCTTTTTTAAGGGAAGGTTTTCTAAAGGTATATCCCAGAAAAATGAGGAATAACAAAGACCAACGTGGGTTCCAGGAAAGAGTAGATTCAGAATAGCAGCCAAAGGAAGTTCCAGCACAGCATCTGGGCGGCAGGTCTGGAGACCCACCCATTCATACTGAAACAGGAAGACACAGGACAAAAAAATCTAAGGAAACAGGTTCTTCAGAAAACAGAAATATGACAAGACTTTCAGAAAAAACAACAACAAGGCTATGATAAGGTCAAAGAGTACTCTGAGCACAGTATTTGGAAACTACAGCTGAAAAAGAAAAAAAAAAGCTAAAAAGAAAAAAATTTGTAGATTATTTGTGTAATGAAGGAACTATGTCATAGTAATTGCTGTCAGTGTTCAGAACTAATCCATAAAAAAACAGCACTTACCGTTAGAGAACAATCTGTCAATGTTAACAGCACTGGCAACATAAAAGGAAATTGGGAAGTAAAAGTAGGGAGAAGAGATAGAGGGGAAAACCAGAAATCAGTATCCTTATTTTACAAAACAGGAAGATAAGTCCTCCTCTTAGAGTACTGGTAAGCAGGGGAATGATGTCAGTGTAACAAGTCCCTTTGGCTCCAGTGCAAGTTTTTTCCAGCTTATAATGGTTTGCACCATCAAAAAACATCACTAGAATAGAAAGTGCACAAACACAAACACACAAGCCCATAGAAGTAGACTGTACATAAAGCCAATATTCCCCATGTTCTTCTTCTTCTTCCTTTGGCTATGAGTCCTGTCCTAGAAGTACTTATTGTATATTGTCCTTATGTTAAGAATTAAGTCCATAACAATCTTTCTTTTAACTTCTTCCATCAAGCTACCTTCACTTAGAAAAAATAAAAGATAAAGTTACATGTTTACTATAGTGTTTCTTTATTAGGAATTGAACATGTCTTTTTAGTTGTCTTAGTACTTATGGTAATTTTTGTTAGGGCCCTACAAATTAGAAAGTCAATATAAATGACTAAACTTTTTTTTTTTTTGCAGTACCGGGGATTGAACCCGGGGCATTCTACCTCCGCGCTACACCCCCGGCCCTATTTTTTATACTTTATTTTGAAACCGGGTCTCACGAAGTTGCAGAGGGCCTCACTAAGTAGAGAGAGAGAGAGAGAGAGAGAGAGAGAAGAAAGAGCTGAGGCTGGCCACGAACCCGGATCCTCCAGTCTCCACCTCCCAAAGTACTGGGATTACAAACGTGCACCACCACACCCGACTTAAATGACTAAATTTGATAAATCAAAATATAGTGTTATATGTATATAATTTAGAAATATGCAGATAACCATCAGAACAAAAAGTAGAAACTGTTCAAAGATTTAAAACTAGCTCCTCAAAGAACTATATGTTAAAACCGATAGCATTTTTACCTGTCAAGTTAGTAAAAGTTATAAGGAACAGGTTTTATTTCTAGGCTGAGGAAATATAGAGTTAATGGCAGTATGATTAGTCTAATATTTTTGAAAAAAGTATGGCAAAGCATATCAAGAACTTTAAATATGTTCATATTCTTTTACCCAATAATCCTATATATAGGAATCTAAGCCAAAGAAAATACAACGATAAACCTTTATATCCAAAAAAGCTCAGAGTATTGTCTGCAAATGTTAAAACAAAACAATACCTGGGAGTAGTCTGAATGTATAACAAAAAAGAAACAGTTAAGTCAATTACTTCTAAAGGAAATATATATTAGAGTAATTACAAAGGATACTTATGATGAGTTTATATTACATATACTGTACTGTAATATATTTTTTCATTTTAACGTGAATAAAACAAGACATTTTAGTAACAACTATGAAATAAAAACAAATGTTACGAAATGTGGTTATCTCTGGGGGATATGGGATAAATGTTTATTTTGTTCTTTTCTTTCTCTATTTCTATAGTTTCTAAGTTTACTGTAGTGGGTGTGCATTCTTCCCTTAAAAGATAATACTCAATAACAGACAGAAGTTGGAGAAACTTTGCACATAATAACTGGATTTCTTTTATAAAGAAAACAAGAAACTCACATTATATGAAGGTCTTGAAAGAAAAAAAGCTAGCCGGGTGTGGTGGCACATGCTTGTAATCCCAGTACTTGGGAGGCTGAGACAGGAGGATCGCAGGTTCGTGGCCAGCCTCAGCTACTTAGTGAGGCCCTCCTTAATTTAGTGAGACATGTTTCAAAATAAAGAATAAAAAATAAGGTTGGGGGTATAACTCAGAGATAGAATGCCCCTGGGTTCAATCCCCGGTACCACACACACAAAAAAAAAGAAAGAAAGAAAGAAAAAGCTAATTCTGAATATCACTGCCAAAAAGCAAAAAGGTTCATTAATGAGAGTTGTAACTTTGATTTAAAATATTTTTTTTTGCCAGGCGTGGTGGCGCACACTTGTAATCCCAGTACTTGGGAGGCTGAGACAGGAGGATCACAGGTTCACAGCCAGGCTCAGCTACTTAGTGAGGCCCTCCACAACTTAGTGAGACCCTGTTTCCAAATAAAGAATAAAAAATAGGGCTGGGGGTGCAGCTCAGAGGTAGAATGCCCCTGGGTTCAATCCCCAGTACTGCAGGGGAAAAAAAGAAGATTTTTTTTCTTTACAAAAAGTAGCCAAAATAATCACAATGCTAATTTACTAATTAAGTTAAAGGTGAGAGAAGTAGGATCTTGCTACTTCCTATCTCATTTATCAGGAGATTTCTGCCACTTCCTCCAATCATTCCTAAATGACCACAGGTGACACTGCTGTCATGTCAAGTCCTCCAGTTCAAGGTAATCGTCTCTCCATTTGGAACAAAATAGGGGTTGAACTTTACAAGCCCTGCCTTGCCCACTGGTCTAAAGGAGATCTGAAAACCACGGTGAGAAAGTTGCCAACTTTATAAACCCACAGAGGGAAAGGAGCTTTCTGGCTTGGGCCAGGCTCCCTTTCTGTCATATGTAGTGTGCAACCTTAAATTACTATCCACTGTATTGCATAACACTCTATCTCTCCCACAAAGATCAGTACCTAGACAATAGCGTGGCCACTGGGAAAATATGCCAAAATCTAGAGTGGATAAAATTCTCTCTCTAGTACATGATGTTTTTGAGATATAGAGAAAGAAAAACTTAGGAAAGATTAAAGATTTGGATGTATCTCCAATTTCCTTCTGGGACATAATCTTTTTATAACAATTATGAAACATTAAGCTTCAAATACCATCATTTTATTAAAATAATTTTCTTTAGTGATAATTTTTAAATCTTCTGCATTTTCCCTCAAAACCAAATTCATAAAGTCTTATCATTTTTACATAATGTCTACACAATTCTAAGCAGCCAATAATTATGGTTTTTTCCAAGAAAAACAAGTGAGTATATTTCTAATAAAAATACTTAACTCTTAAAAAACATAAGAAAGTCTTGGCACTTCGCTTTTAAGAGAAAAGATCCTTTCAGGTACGACTAACAATAAACACATCTTAACACAGAGTAAATGTATGTCTTTTACGTAATCTTAAATGTTGTGATAAAATTAAATTTATAAACACAAAAAACAATGTTAGAGGTTTATGATAAAAGATTCTGTAAAATGTAGCATTGTTACTGATACTATGCTAATATGTTATTTCTCCTGTGCACGAAAACTTTATTTCATTGTTCAAAATGATTCTTCTCTGTCTGCCAAAAGTAGTAGTATGGTTAAGAAAGTGGTGCCATCATCCGTAGTCGAGTCTCATCTGGTTACATGTGTCTGTGGTTGAACACTCAAATTCTTTTTTCTCAGAAAGTATAACAACTTCTTCCTCATCTCTCCTCTGGTACACATACAAACCAATCACCCCTTGGATTTGACTCAGTTGGAAAATTCCTTCTGGTTATAAAGCAGCCAAGAACATACTTTCTGGTTTTAAACAGACCAGGCCTAAGATTATATCCTATTGTAACCATGACACCTAGAAATAGTCTTACGTATTAAAGTTAATGCAATTTTGGATGATTCACTTTATTGCTAAAATTAGGGTAAATAATTTTCTTAAAGTTTAGGCAAAAAGACAGTTATTTAATTCCATAAACCTTATTTTGTACTGCTGAATACAATTTAAACATGTATCTGTGCATATAACTATAAACATTAAGTTATAGACACACACACACTGACATATGCATACATATAGATAGATTTAGAAGTTACCTACTGTAATGATACTATAATATCCTGAGAAGCAAAAATAATATAAGAGCACTACTAAAATATGCTGATCACTTCTACTAAGTTACTAAGTTACTTCTACTAAATTATTACATAATATACACACCAGCTAAACACACACAATACCTTTAATTGTGTATTCTCAAGATTCAGAGTTTCATTTTCAAACTCAAGTGAGTGAAGTTTTCTAAGAATTTCTTCACATGAATTTTTTCCTTGGATTTCCATTTTCTTCAGATCTTCCAAAAGATTAGTAATTTGCCTTTATAAAATAAAGACATTTTATAAATTATAAAATTTTTCATTCAAATAACACATTTTAAGTGTGTTTCTGAAATCATTATGATGGGGTGTACAGTTTCAAAGAGGGAATGTTGGAAATGTATAAAAAGCTAATAGAATTCATAGAGCAAGGGAAAGAGGAAGAGGTAATCTAAAAGTTACTAAGAGAGAAACTTTGATTAGAAATAATTACACACTTATTAAGCCAATAAAAATTATACAACAATCTCTGCTGTTCGACAAAATATGTAAACTATCACCCATGGGTATGCACATCTGTCTCTCTCATTTACACACATGTACATACATACACACACACTTAAAGACAAGTCTGAAGAACAGAATCAACTGAGGTGACACTAATCTTCAGAAGCAAATTCAACAACAAAACTGAACTGAATATATAAAAAAAGTTTCAAAAATATCAAGGGTTTATTATTTTATCTTATCAGTAATAAATTTCAAAGCATAAAATCTCATTGATTTTCTTTGTTATGCATTTAAGTCACTTTAAGGAATAATAATTTTTAGGATTTTCAAAACATTTATGTGTTATAAACTGTTATATATTCTTACACATTCTTGTTTAATTGAAAAATATTACTTCCATTTAAGATAAAGTTGGTATTGACATTTACTACAAATAATAGATGACACATACTCAAAGTTCTAATCTACAAGTTCAAAATTTTAAAATGGGAACACCAATGCACTTTTATTGAGTAATCATTTTTATTATTTTTTATAGTAGGGTAAGAAAAGTTTACAGAATTAAAAACAGCAAAAATAAATCATGTAGGTAGCACCTTTATCACATGAAATCCAGAAGAATCAAAGGACCAACCACTCAAAGAGGAAAGAACTAAAAATATTGCTTACTAAACAATAAGACTCTAAATTCTTTTCTTACTTTTTCATTGTTTCGATCTGAACTTCCAATTCGGTTTTTTCTATTACAATTTTCTCATAATGACTTTTCCAGGCATTGGAAGCTGAAACTGTTTCAGACAACTTGACTTCCTAAAAAATACATAAAGTACTCACTTTGTAATTTAAAATGTTTTGTTTTGTTAAGAGCCCTAAACATAAATGCATTACAAACAAGGAAACACTCTTCCAATAATTGTGGAACTTTTATTAGTTTTAAAGTAAACTTTATAAAATATCTATATTACAATTACTTTATATGCCCACAGTGGCTTAACATTTTAAATTTTGTTATAATGATGCCAAGCTCTGTTTGTAAAGATTATCCCTGGGCCTTTAAACCACTGTTGTGCTACTGTTAGCAAAGAGATGAAAGTGGTAGGAGTGGCTAATCCAGTTTGAATGAGACCTCCATGAGGTAGGGATTTTGTCTGTTTTGTTCATTGATGTACTTGTAGAGCCTTGATAGTGCCAGAGTGTAGCAAACATTCAGTAAATAACGTCTGATGGCTCACTACAGATCCACCTGAAGAGCCATGGCCACTGTACCCAAGTCTGCCTTCCACAGAAAATCTCACTAGAATACAACAGTGCAGTAATTATAAATCAGAAAACACAGAAACATTGATGCTGACAGTTCGCGCTTTTTGAGCGCTTCCTTCAGTTCTTTCTTTTTTCATTCATTCATTGGACAAGGATAACTGAACATCTACTATGTGCAAGGTACTATTTACACTTTTTCATAATTTTTTTTAATATTGAAAAAAACTAGTACTGTTTTCATATTTTATGTAAAATAAAATTTAATATAAAGTATGAATCTATATTATAAATACCTTTAGAAATTTGAACTATAAAATGAATATTAAATATGTAATTGTCACGTCTAATTTGTATCAAGGACAGTACTTACTTAGTACTTAGTATGACATTCCTAGAATGCAGAAAACAGTCAATGGTGAAATCACCTTCCTAAAGGAGAATTTTTGAGGTGGCCTACCTTTTCTCTTTGCTTTAAAGAGTAAACTACTAGAACTAAATTAAGATCTTCCCAATTTTCAAAGAAGGACATGGGATAATTCTTTAGCAAGCAGGATTACAGGATTAACATACTGGACCCTGCAAGAAACCCTCCTTTCTTCTTTCATCTGCTCTTGCAAATACACAGACACAAAGCCAGAGCCCCTGTACCCTTCCTTCCACTGCACTGAAATTGCTTCTGAACTAGTGACTAGTGAACAAAGACCATGGGCCTCATTCTCCTGGATTCCTCTCAGTGCTTGGTAAGTTCTAGGCTTTGCTGCTAAACTTTTCATGTTTTTGACTTAAGATGTTTTAAGTAATGGTATTCTCAGGTGAATGGGATAAACAAGCTCTTGCCATCTGGGATTTATATTCTAATAGAGGAAAACAGTAAAAGAAGGAAGAGGTGGAAGAGAAAAAGGAGGAGGGGTGGAGGAGGAAAAGACTATGAAATAAATGAGATAGCTTCAGATTGTAATAAATGCTATAAAAATTTTAAGACATTGATATGATTAATTGTTGTAGGACTACTTCTTAAAGAATAGTCAGGGAAGGTCTCTCTGAAAAGATGGCAATTAAAAAGATGGTGAAAGCCGGGCGTGGTGGCGCACACTTGTAATCCCAGTACTCCGGAGACCGGAGGATCCGGGTTCGTGGCCAGCCTCAGCTACTTAGTGAGGCCCTCCGCAACTTCGTGAGATCCGGTTTCAAAATAAAGTATAAAAAAAATAGGGCCGGGGCTGTAGCTTGGAGGTAAAACGCCCCTGGGTTCAATCCTTGGTACCGCCAAAAAAGAAGAAAAGATGGTGAAAGACGGCAGTTGAAATTATTTTTTAAAAGAACCAGCTATGGTGAGCTGGGGAAGAACAATAAAGCCTGAGGCAGCAGCAAATAAACAAAATAAACTCCATGCATTCAAGGAAAAGAAAGAAGGACAGTATGGCAAAAATGTATTGGCACGCCCCAGCCTTTGACATATATTTCCTCATGTATCCCTCTCTACAATTGTTTAAAATAAGCTATATTATTATTCCCTATTTTACAGACAAGGAAATGGAAGCATAGCGAGGTTAAGTTCCTTCTCTAAACACACAGACAAGTGGAGAAGCCTTTCTACACTAGAACATGGGGCAGGGGTGGTGCTATTTCAGTAAGAAAACCTCAAGCCGGGCGTGGTGGCGCACGCTTGTAATCCCAGTACTTTGGGAGGCAGAGACTGGAGGATCCGGATTTGTGGCCAGCCTCAGCTCTGTCTCTCTCTCTCTCTCCTTAGTGAAGCCCTCCGCAACTTCGTGAGACCTGGTCTCAAAATAAAGTATAAAAAATAGGGCCGGGGGTGTAGCGCGGAGGTAGAACGCCCCTGCGTTCAATCCCTGGTACCGCAAAGAAAAAAAAAACCTCAAAAATGCCAATGACTTAATTAGTTTTTACCACTCAAGAATATTTACAGGCATTCAACCAGGTCTACAACTCTCTAGACTTTGAACCTAGTTTTCAATTCTTTTATCTAGTTTAATTCCTATGAATATAGGTTAAATAATGGAGCCTTAAAATGTTAACACTTGAGCTAATAAAATATTAAGTTGTGCCGGGCGTGGTGGCGTAAGCTTGTAATCCCAGTACTTTGGGAGGCAGAGACCGGAGGATCCGGGTTCGCGGCCAGCCTCAGCTCTCTCTCTCTCTCTCTCTCTCTCTCTCTCTCCCCTTAGTGAGGCCCTCCACAACTTCATGAGATCCGGTTTCAAAATAAAGTATAAAAAATAGGGCCAGGGGTGTAGCGCGGAGGTAGAACGCCCCTGGGTTCAATCCCCGGTACCGCAAAAAAAATATTAAGTCGTTCTGTTTGTACATGCTTTTATACAAATCTGTCCTCATTTCTGAAAGCCTCTAGTAATTCTATGAGCCTTAACATAAGTTCTTAAGAGGTGGAATACTAGTGAGACATTAAGAATAAATATCTTATTAGTTGGTAACTGAATAAATATAATAATTTCTCAAAAACAACAAACCAGTAAGTCCATTTTTCAACTTTGTAGTATACCCAAAGATATCTTTCACATGGTGTGTTTACGTCAGCATATGGCTTTAAATGCATTACAGAGATTAAATGAAGTGAATTACTGAATAAAGTCATATGGTCTAATAACATAAATCAGCATTTCCCAAACTGATGTTTCTCAGAAGCAGTTCCAAAAGCTGCTTTGTGGATAAAAGAAGAGTTCTGTGGTTACATAAGTGTGGGAAACTCTGAGTTCAATGCCCACATTACACAGTGTTTCTGAACGCCTTCTCAGGAGCTTTAATATGCTAATGTGCACTGCAACTTTCCAAGGGGCGATATGTATGAAGCCTTACCCTTAGTTGGCCACAGAAGCTTTATGTGTATGCATGCAGAATATACATAAATGATTCTTTTTCTTAAAGTTCCCCCCAAATATGCTGATATAATTCAATATGCAAATTTGATATCTTATGTAATCTTTCAAAATAAAAGACTCAAGCAAATAGTGTAAGTAAAATTTTTCTAGTATTAGCAGTATTAGTAATAAAATTATTCTATTAAGATTATGTCATCAATTACATAAACTAAGAATGTAAAATATATCTTTAAAAAAAAGTCTTTAAACACTTACCTGATCTCTAATTTGAGAAGTAAGGTGTTCAACATCTAATGTAAAATGCTCAAGCCTTTGTTTATAGACTTTAGATGCCTTTTTTAGAGCTACAGCTTTCTGCCTACTTGCTTCTTTCACGGCTACAGCCTCATGCTTATTCGTTTTCAACTGCAAGTCCCATTTAGCTATCTTGGTTTCTAAACTCTAAAAAGTCAACAACAAAATTAGTTTAGAATGCTAATGTTTATGTAAACATTATAAAAACATGTATATCATCATTCGAATATTTTATCAAAGTTAATCACAAGATTGATAAGGAAGAAAACACGGAAGAAGCCGGGCGTGGTGGCGCATGCTTGTAATCCCAGTACTTGGGAGTCGGAGACCAGAGAATCCGGGTTCGTGGCCAGCTTCAGCTACTTAGTGAGGCCCTCTGCAACTTTGTGAGACCCGGTTTCAAAATAAAGGATAAAAAATAGGGCCGGGGGTGTAGCTCGGAGGTAGAACACCCCTGGGTTCAATCCTCAGTACCACACAAAAAAAAAAAAAAACACACAGAAGAAAGGTGACTGCACCAATGCTTCTCTGTAACCAGCTAAAAGCGAATTTAAAATATTTAAGCCTACATAAAACTTATGCTCATTATTAAAGAAATTAATATTGGTGATTATGTTATAAATACTAATCTCCCCAAAACTTCTGTGATTTACTAGGACACTTTTAAGTCCATGTCTAGAATATAATGACATAGTACTGGTTTTAAAAAAGCATAACTGAGCTAGGAATGATCCATATAATAGGTACACAAAGCTCAAAAAAGAATTGGTAGCTCCCCAAATATATTAGGACTCTTTAGTTTGAAAGATAAAAGATTAAAGAAGATATGGTCATGATCTATATAGATAATGAAGGATAAAGATGAGATAAACATACTTATTTATAAAATTTCAATTGCCAGAATTAGAAGACATACAGGAGAAAGAGTTACATTAAGGACAATAAAAGTATTGTTTTACCCAAAGAGTTGTAAATTTGTGGAAATAATGATTGATCCCAAGACAAAACGCATGCTGAGATCAGACTATGATATCAGTAAAGGTAAAAAGGTTTCTTTTTACCTGTCCTATCTTTACTGATAGGACAGGATTCTAGCCACTGAGTATAATGGTGTTAACTGGCATGGCCACCTCCCTGTCATCGTGTGGTAACATAATGAGACAGAATATTAGTCTGTATGGATGATGGATCTGATTTAGTGTGACAACTCTCATGTTATTTCAAAAATTTTAAACTTTGTATTCAAAGTATTTGAGGATTAAGTATGTAAGAATGTGAAGTCTTAATATTTTAATGCTTTTACATTTTGAAAGCTTGTGTAATATATAAAAGAATGTGAACTTATATAATTTGGGTTTCAGTCTCCCATTCCTTAGTCAAAAGATGGAGTCTTTCTACTTTATCATCAACAAAACCCATGCTTTTTAATCTCCCGGAAAATGGAGATTGAGTACATCTTTAGATTTAATCTCTTTGGCCGGGCATGGTGGTGCATGCTTGTAACCCCAGTACTTTGGGAGGCGGAGACCGGAGGATCCGGGTTCGCGGCCAGCCTCAGCTCTCTCTCTCTCTCTCTCTCTCTCTCTCTCTCTCTCCTTAGTGAGGCCCTCCACAACTTCGTGAGACCCGGTTTCAAAATAAAGTATAAAAAATAGGGCCGGGGGCGTAGCGCGGAGGTAGAATGCCC
>PVJS01011596.1:0-45460 GCA_004027185.1 Glis glis | reverse complement strand
GCGTGTGCGTGTGCGTGTGCGTGTGCGTGTGTGTGTGCGTGTGTGTGTGTGTGTGTGTGTGTGTGTGTGTGCTTCCTTAAATGTGCTTGAGATTCGGCCAAGAAATGAGGAAGTGGAAGTTTTGAATTGGTTTGTCCACTTTTGTCTGGGGAGGATGGTGTGCGTTTAAGTGTTTCTGCAGGGCTAATTGAGTTCCTTCTTTTGAGGAAGTCAGTTTTATGTGAATTGAACTAATGATAATAATTTTTAAATCACAGACTCATTAAAACTTGCCAGTTGGGAAATTGTCCGTTGCCCTGACTCTGCGGCTCCCCCTGCACGGTGGGGAGGAAGGGCGCCCCCGCGTCTCCACTCCTGTGCCCTGGCCCGTCTCTCCTTTTGAATATATTCTGGAAGTATCCCTGGGTTACCCATTTCAAGGCCACCCTACTCCTGAGAGCCCCCATTGTCCAGGACAATCTGGAATCTTTGTGTTGACAACCACCACCAAGACAATCTCCACTTTTCTTTGTGACAACAGTGACCAGACAGGACCCCGCAGTGGATAAACACTCTGGGGTCCCATCTGGGTCGCACCGGCCACACAGCAGCCTCAGTGAAAGGCCAGCCCTGCCTGTCCCTGGGCACAGACCAGAGCAGAGAGGAGCAAGAGTGTGTGGGGACCCTGGACAGCGCTGTCCGCAGAGGGCCTCTGCCTGCAGGAGGCCACAGGGTCTCCACGTTCCCCCACTCCACAGCAGGGCGGCCCTCCTGCTCTGTTAATTCAAGATATGTAGACATATGCATGCACATACAACACACACACACACACACACATATGCATGTACACACATATACACACAACACACATACTCGCACATACTCTAACAAACTATACGAGATATTCAACACTTCACTATAAAGGAGGTCTTGTGTGAGATGATTAAACCCAACCGTAGGCTAATGTAAGAGTTCTGCACACATTTAAGGTCGGCCAGGCATCACGTTTGGTAAGTTGGCTGGGTTAAATCGATTTTCAGTGTAATATGTTCAACCTCTGATGGGTTTACTGGGCTGTAACTCTATTGTGAGTTGAGATTTAGGACAACTGTATGTAAAAAGAAAAACGGCCTGGATTTTTGCCCTGGCTATGATCGGATACAGGAGATAGACCTGTCATATTTCACCCTCAGAGTAGATTGCTGCCAGCCCTTATCTCCTCTGTAGGGCAAAATTATTGTCAGTAATAATCACACAATCTGAGCTTACCACATAGAAGCGTTGCCTATCACAATTCTAATTCCATGTCACTGTCTGGAATCTTTTTTTAATTTTTATTTATTTATTTATTTTTGCAGTACTGGGGATTGAACCCAGGGGCATTCTACCTTCAAGCTACACCCCCGGCCCTATTTTTTTTTTTATTCTTTATTTTGAAACAGGGTCTCACTAAGTTGCGGAGGGCCTCACTAAGTAGCTGAGGCTGGCCACAAACCCGGATCTCCGGTCTCAGCCTCCCAAGTACTGGGATTACAAGCGTGCGCCACCACGCCCGGCTTGTCTGAAATCTTAAACTCAAATGCAAGATCCCAGTGGTCACAGTGCAGGGACTTGGCCCTGTGTCTCCTCTGTACATCATTGCATTGCCGCATCTGCCATTTCCAACAGGACATGTCGCTGCTCGGGGCTGGAGACACCAACAGTGTCTATGGTGAGTCTGAACAGCTCAGAAGTCTTATGAGCATCTCTCAAAATGAATGTGTGGAAGCCGGGCGTGGTGGCACACGCTTGTAATCCCAGTACTTTGGGAGGCAGAGACTGGAGGATCCGGGTTCGCGGCCAGCCTCAGCTCTCTTGCTCTCTCTCTCCCTGTCTCTCTGTCTCTCTGTCTCTCTCTCTCTCCTTAGTGAGGCCTTCCGCAACTTCGTGAGACCCGGTTTCAAAATAAAGTATAAAAAAATAGGGCCGGGGGTGTAGCACGGAGGTAGAACGCCCCTGCGTTCAATCGCCGGTACCGCAAAAAAAAAAAAAAAAAGAATGTGTGGATTCTCAGATCTTGTGTATCTGGGGGTCACCAGGAGTTCTCTGAATTAACAGTGTTTATTTAAGGATCAGTAATGAAGCTGAATGCATTGGCTCATGCCTGTAACCCCAGTACTTGGGAGGCTGAGACAGGAAGATTACAGGTTTGAGACCAGCCTAGCAACTTAGCATGACCCTCAGCAACTTAGAAAGACCCTGTTTCAAAATAAACAAGAGGGAGGCCCGGCAAGAGGCCCCGGGCAGAGGCACTGTGGGCCCCCAGAGGCACCAAGTGCGGCGCTGCTCTGGGCCGCGGGAACGAGCACCCCACCGAGCTGCTGCTGCCAGACCAGCCCAGGGCCCCCCATCTCCGCCCCATCTGGAGAAGCTGACCCTGGCATCCCCTGCATCCTAGAATCTTCCCCAGGTATGACAGAGGTGACCATCCTAGAGAAGGCTCCTGCTGAACGTCATATGATTTCTTCATGGGAACAAAAACACTACTGTCTGATGCCTGAGGAGGTGAAGAACTTCCACCTCATGACCAATGGCTTCCACAGGACACGAGTGTGAAGCTAGATGAGCACATCATTCCACCGTGCG
Source organism: Glis glis (assembly GCA_004027185.1). NCBI lineage: Eukaryota > Metazoa > Chordata > Mammalia > Rodentia > Gliridae > Glis > Glis glis. The sequence goes on along the minus strand of PVJS01011596.1, from coordinate 42,856 downwards.
GCGTGGCGATTGACAGCACCTCAAAACCGACTCAGCGCAACCAGGCTTCCACGCACCCACGTCCTAGCACAGCTCTGGCAGACCTGGAGGACGATACACACGAAGCCAGTGAGGACCAGCCGGACAGGCCTCACTGTGACTCGCTGTGTGATATTTGAGCTGGATTCGTGCAATGGACGCGGGAAGGCTTGCCTTGTCTATAAAAGTGAGACTCCGGCATTAGCCCAGGACACAGAGATCTGGTTCCTAGACAGAGCGGTATACTGGCATTTTCTCACAGACACCTTTACCGCCTATTATCGCCTGCTCGTCACCCACCCGGGCCTGCCCCAGTGGCAGTCCGCCTTCGCCAGCTATGGTGTTAGCCCACAGGCCAAGCAAGGGTTCAACATGTATAAACCCATCACCTACGACACAGACCTGCTCCCGGAAGAGACTGACTCCTTTGTGAACAAGCTGGATTCCAGCAAAGTATTTAAGAGCAAGGACAAGATCTTAATCCCCAAAAAGAAAGGGCCTGTGCAGCCTGCAGGTGCCCAGAAAGGGCCCTCAGGCTCCTCCACCCCTGAGCCCTCCTCTGGGTCTGGAAACCCTGTCAGGAAGTGAGCACCCCCACTCCCAGCTCCCCACCAGCCCAACAGCGGTGATTTTCATGCACAGATGGCTCCGACTGCAGATTCTGTAATAGCATCTTCTTGAGTGGCAAAAACCTAGGCCTTTTCCTCCCACTCACATTAGCCGGGAGTTGGACGGGCAGACTGAGTTAGCCCCAAGAATTCTTCACAATAGGTTAATGCTAGCCCCAACCTCCAAAAACTACTTGAGAATTTCAGACCTTATTTAAGAGGCCAGATAAATCTATGGAGAACTTTACTCGCGACACCTTTCCCTTAATCTCTTAGCAGTGACTAGAGAAGTCCTCCAAGGACACCACTGGTTTCAACCTGTGAAACTTTAGAAGTGCACTGTTTAATCAGTAGCCACTGGCCACATGTGACTATTTAAACTTATATGAAAAATTCTTAGCCTCATTGAATTAGCCCTTTACCAGTATTCTCAGGGCTAGTAGATTCCATACTGAACAGTATAGTGATATGGAGTGTTTGCATCACAGGAAGTTCTTTTGGAGAGCACTGCATCAGAATATTTTCATACAGCTTCTCCTCAGGTCAGTTAGTTATTGTTGTTAGATGATGCGGATGTCTTAACTGGATGGGTTGAGATAGTCTGTGAAAACTCTTGAAGATAAAATTGTGTGTTCTTTATATCCTTTACCATGAACATATATCACTCTGCTCATTTTTAATTTTCTATAAAGTTTGCCTGCAGAGGCTGAGACAGGAGTATGGCTGGTTGAAGGATAGTCTCAGCAACAGGATCCCTAAAGACCCTGTTTCAAAAGAAAAAAATAATTTTTTTAAAAGGGCTGGAGGTGTAGCTTGGAAGTAGAATGCCCCTGGGTCCAATCCCTAGTACAGAATACAGAAAAGAGAGAAAGAAAGAAAAATAGATAAAAATATGCCGATACAGCTAGGCACGGTGGTACACACCTGTAATCTCAGCTACTCTGGAGGCTGAGGCAGGAGGATCACAGGTTCGAGGCTAGTTTCAGCAACTTAGCAAGGCCCATAGCAACTTAGCAAGACCCTGGTTCAAAATAAAAAATAAAATAGGACTGGGGGTGTAGCTCAGAGGTAGAATGCCCCTGGGTTCAATCCCCAGTTTCAACAAATAAACATACAAATAAAGCTAAGTCTACCACAGCAAAGAATACCTTTTCTGGGTATAAAACCAAAGAAAGCCCCTGAGGCATGTATGAGGCCAGGGGACCTTGGGACCTGCATTGCCCCACCTGGAAGGCTTTTCCGCTGAGCACACCGATGCACGCTGCTGTTGCTGGTGCCACCACATCAGTGACGTCCCACATGAGCATGGTGACATGACTCATGATGACAGGTGAGCTCCCAGGTCTCAGAGGACTGAGGATTAGAGGTAAGAGCACAGTATGATCATAAGATCCACCCAGAAATTGGGTCACTGCATTTCTATGGAATTTGCCACATCTGGGTTATGAAACTAACTGTCTTACAATGTGGGCATTTCTAGAAAGCTGTTATTATGGTTAGAATGTAAAATTCCCCCTGGACCCCATGCTTGGGAGGCAGCCATGGTCCCTGGGGTGTGGGAATGTGGCATGGTAGAGTATGTGTGTGTGTGTATGTATGTGTGCGTGTGTGTCTCCCAGTCTTGCCCAGTTGCAGCATCTGGCTCTAACCCTCTCTCTCTCTATCTCTGTCTGCTCACCTCCATCATGCCCTGAGAATCTACAGCCCAGGTACCATCTTGGCAGCCAGAATAAAATGGGTAGATAGATGATAGATAGATAGATAGATAGATAGATAGATAGATAGATAGATAGATGATAGATAGATAGATAGATAGATGATAGATAGATAGATGATAGATAAATGATTGATAGATAGATAGATAGATAGATAGATAGATAGATAGATAGATAATAGATAGACAGGCCAACCCTTCCCTGGGGCAAATGTCTTAGTCATTCCTATTTCACGTCACAGGAAGGTTTGGGCATCAGCCAGGAGGAGCAAGAGACAGGACCTGGTGTAGGGGGTCCTCCCACTGTGAGCCCAGATCTTTTTATATGCCCACTTGGGGCCTCTGACTGTGCTAGATACAGCATCACCCTACTGTGTGTATATATCCATTTTATGTATGTGCATATATATATATATGTATATATACATAATAGAGAGAGAGACTAAAGTGTCTATCTGTATGTCTGTCTCTGTCTAGACTGAAATCTCCGGATTTATAAGCACACCAACCTTCCTTCTGTAAGTCGCGGCCTTGAGAATACTGGCTGGAACAGCAATGCTATTTTCTTACGTGTGCGATGCTGGGGACTGAACCCAGGGGTGCTGTCCCTCTAAGCTACACCCCAAGCCCTACTTTACTTTGAAACAAGGTCTCGCTAAGTTAGCATGCACTGGCCTAGAGCCTTTGATCCTCCTGTCTGAGACTCCCAGGTACTGGGATGACAGGTGTGCGCCCCGTGCCGGCTCAGCGGCGCTATTAGTGATGGCTCCCACTTACCGAACACAGACCTGGCTCGCCACCCTTGGCCACTTCTAGGTCTGTGGACTTGGGGACTCTGGGGTTGGGGCTTTCACACCACCCCAGGAATTCCAAGGCTTGTAAAGCCTGCTGGAGGAAACACAAGACAGAGCATGGCCCCACCGCTGGCTGGGAGTCTGGCTGAGTATATCCTGAGTAGAGCTCACTGGGGTCCCTGGAGACCAAGCCACCAGCACTCGTCCTCTGAGTAATACCCCCTCCCCCCACACACGGGATGGTCCCTGTGTGCACCTCCAGGACACGGGACTGGCTGGGACAGACCCAACCAGCGCCAGCTGCCCTCCATCTGGAGTCAGTGCTGTCCAGGGATGGGTAGAATCCAGGTCCTTGGTGTCCCCTTGCCAGCCTACGACCCCTGGGCACAGGGCTGCTGTCACTCAGCAGCTGCCTCTCCAGCCTCCCACCAGGAGTGTCCTCTCACGGCGGAGGTGCAGGCAGCTTCTTACAGGAGGAGGCAGGAGGCTTAGCTCCCTGCGTCCTTGGCTTCATGTAAGGATGTGTTGTCCCGAGCCCCCTCCAGTGCCCCTAACACCCCAGGAGGCCAACACACCAGGAAATAAATGCTACAGGGTCCAAGTCTCACGCCTCAAGTTATTTTTTTAACTTTCATTAGTGCATTTCAATTGTACATCATATTGAGATTCAAAGTGATACAAACAAGACAGGTGTGGTGGCGCATGCCTATAACCCCAGTACTTGGGAGGCTGACACAGGAGGATTGTAGGCTCGAAGCCAGCCTCAGCAACTCAGCAAGACCCTCCGAAACTTAGTGAGGCCTTGTTTCAAAATTAGAAAAAAAAAATAAAAAGGGCTTGGAGGTAGAATGCCCCTGGGTCCAATCCCCAGTACCAGAAAAAAAAAGTGATACTAACATGCACACAACACCTGGTGTGTCACCTTCTCCACCCAACCCGCTCCTCCTTCTCCCTCCCTGTATACGTTAGTGACATTGTAGTGACACCATCATATAGGGATATGGCATTATTTAAACTGTTTCCTTCTTCAATCCTCCTTTCCCCCTCCCTCTCTCCATCCCTCCCCCCGCATCTTGTTCCACTACTCTACTGGTCTCTTTCCTCATTTATCTGAAATCCCTTTTGATTCCTGTTTTTTCTCTGGCTTCCACATCTGAGAGAAAACATACAACACTTGACTTTCTGAGACTGGATGATCTCACTTAGCATAATATTCTCTAGTTCCATCCATTTTCCTGCAAATGACACAATTTTGTTCTTCCTTATGGCTGAGTAAAATTCCATTGTGTATATATACCACACTGTCTTTATCTCTTCATCTGTTGATGGACATCTAGATTGGTTCAATAATTTGACTATTGTGAATTGTGCTGCTATAAACATGGGTGGGTATGCATGTATCACTATAGGATTCTAACTTGAATTCTTTTGGAAAGATACTGAGGAGTGGTATAGCTGGGTCATATGATGCTTCCATTTCTAATCTTTTGAAGAACCTCCATACAGATCTCCATAGCAGCTGTACTAATTTGCAGTCCCACCAACAGCGTGTAATACTTCCAATTTCCCCACATCCTCACCAGCGTTTATTATTGTTTATATTCTTGATGATCGCCATTCTAACATCACCCAGGCACTCAGAAAGTTTCACATTTTAGACATTTTGGATTTCGTATTTTTTAGACTAGGGATGCTCAAGCAATAAAGTCTATGCAAATATTCCCCAATCTGAAAACTCTGAAATCTGAGACACGTCTGCTCCCCAGCATTTCAGATAAGGGAAACTCACTCCATGCGTATACTTGCTTGGTTCCCAGACGCCTGCCACCCCGCTGCCCTCCAGCACGTGTGGGGCGCTGAGCCCAGGCCTGGCTGTGTTGCCGTGCCTCTGTCAGCACCTGGCGCGAGCTCAGACACCCCGGCCGGGTTGACTCTCACGGTGCTGCGTTTCTGTGGTCATCCAAGGGCCCTTTTGATATGACTGCTCAGTGACCTTTTCCAACATGTATGTGTGGGATGGTCTTTCCATCCACGTATTTCAACTAGGAAGTTTCCAGATGACTAATAATTCAATTCAGATGTGCTTTTCATTTCACTCACACCATCCATGGCACAACAAGCCACCCCAAACCGAGTGGAACCGAGTAACTCTTGCTCCCATGTTCTGTGGGTCGGGACAGTGTGGAGCATGGCCTTGGGGGAAGTTGCCTCTTTCACTTCCTGGCCATGAGGTTTGTCTTTTCTCAACCACACACTCCCAACCATGATGCACTGCTTGCCAGAAGCCCCAGAGCAATGGCACCAACCAGCCAGGGACTGCGACCTCTTAACCTGTGAGCAAACGCAAACCTTTCCTCTTTATAAGTTGATTATCTCAGGCATCGGTTACAGTAACAGGAAGCTGACTAGCACAGATGGCATGGACCTCCCCCCAGTCCCAGCCTCTCTTTGATTTACGCCTTCCTGGCTTAGGCTAGTCTTGGGAAGCCAGCTGGTGGCTTCTGGATGCAGTCAGAAGGCAGAGGTGATCTGGGAGGGTTTGGGACTTCCCTCTCCTTGTGAGTCATGTGGCAGCATGCTCAGCTATCACGGTGTTGCCTGACAATCCAGCCGTGCAGGAGTCTGGGACTCGGGACTTATCTTCTGGGTTAGAATCTGAGGTCCCCGAGTTGGACGTCCTGTCTTTAAGAGATACCTCAGCCAGTGTAAGGCAGATGCTCCGCTGGTCTCCATGACAACCGTGGAAAGCCTGGAGTGAACAGCCAGTAGGTGGGCTCTTCCCACTAATTGGATGATGCACACGAGGGAGCCGATCATGCCTGGCACCGAAATCAAAGGGTGAGCTCAGCAGATGTGGATCGTGCCAGCCTTTCAGGTAGGAGGGAGCGTCTCTATCCCCGGCCATAGGAGGGACCCTGTGCAGTGCAGCGCCATCCCTAGCGTCTGTCTGATGCCTAGAATGCCCCAGAGTCCCACCGTTCTCACCTTCTAACTGAGTGAGAGACAGAACTTATCAGAACGCAAGGGTTCTTGTTGTTTGGGCGATTTAAGCTGGAACAGGTGCTTACTTTTCACTGACCAGCCTAATGTCCAAACGTCAAAAGAAAAAGTAGAAGAAGAAAAGGAGGGAAAGGGAGAGGAAAGAAGAGGAAGGAAGGAAGGAAGGAAGGAAGGAAGGAGACAGTAAGGTGTGATCATCTACGCGAGTAAGGCAGAGGGTTCCCACGGTCTGCATTATTTCGTGCAGGTTGAATACGCTGCCTCATGACTCTTCCCATAGTCTGCAGAAGCTGAGCCGAGGCGTGTTTTCTCAGAATGTGAGAAGCAATGGTGGTCCTAAAGGAGAGTTGACAACTTTGACTGGCGTCCCCCCAGTCATCTACACACGCACGTGTGCACGCATGCACACACATACTGGGGATGGAACCCAGGGGCATTCTACCTCTGAGCTACACCCCCAACCCTTTTTGTTTTTTATTTTTTATTTTGAAACAGGGTCTCACTAAGTTGCTGCGGGTCTGGGTAAGTTTCTGAGGCTGGCCTCGAACCTGTGATCCTCCTGTCTCAGCCTCCCAAGTACTGAGATTCCAGGTGTGCACCACCACACCTGGCTCCATTTTCCTAATATTCACATAGGTAACAACTCCAGCAGGTCCCACTTGTGAAAACCCATGGGCTCAGCAGGTCCCACTTGTGAAAACCCACAGCTCCAGGTCAGGCCCTGCACCAGCCCCTCTCTGCTGTGTCACAGCAGGCTCTCATCGGCCTCCACGGCGTACAGAGCCATGGAAACCTGTGGACACACTGAGCAGCAAAGGACTGATAAGAACTGATCGAGTACTGATAAGTAACAAGCCGTGGAATTGCGTCCAGGGCGAGTGTCCCTGATCTGACACGCCTGGGGCCAGAAGCATTTCCGGTTTCAGAGTTTTTCCAATGTTGGAATCTCCGCATACACTTTACCAGTTGAGTATACCTAATCCAAAAATCCAAAATCTAAAGTGCTCCCGAATCTGAAACTTTTTGGAGATTGTATTAAAACATTTCGGATTTCAGCTGCCATTTTTGTGTTTCGGGAAGTGACCTGTTCCAGGCCCTTTCTCTGGAACGTAACCTCTGCTCCAGGGAATGGACTGTTCCGGACTCTCTCCCAACGCAACCATATTCACGGCCTTCTCTTAAACTATGCCCCCGAGTCCCTAAATAAACTACTTGTGCTCCCCTCAAAAAATGTTTCCGATTTCGAAGCATTTTGGGGTCTTCTGATGGGGTACGCTCAGCCTCTACGGAGGCTCAGAAACAATTTCAGAGTGAAGGTGAAGAACTGGCACCGAGTAAAAATTAAATATTTTTGCTGATTCATACTAAAAATAGAAACACCAAAACCAGGTGTGGTGACACACTCCTGTATTCAGGAGACTGAGACAGGAGGATCGCAGGTCCTCAGAAAGTTAGCAAGGCTCTCAGCAACTTAGCGAGACCCTGTTTTCATGCAAAAAGGGCTGGGGTGTAGCTCACAGGTACAATGCCCCTGGGTTCAATCCTCAGTACCACACACACACACACACACACACACACACACACACAAATAGAAATACTAAAAGTGGCCGGACGTGGTGGCGCACGCTTGTAATCCCAATACTTTGGGAGGCGGAGACCAGAGGATCCGGGTTTGCGGCCAGCCTCAGCTCTCGCTCTCTCTTTCCCTGCCTCTCTCTCTCTCTCTCTCTCTCTCTCTCTCATTAGTGAGGCCCTCCGCAACTTCGTGAGACCCGGTTTCAAAATAAAAAAGCATAAAAAATTGGGCTGGGGGCATAGTGCGGAGGTAGAACGCCCCTGCGTTCAATCCCCGGTACCGCAAAAAAAAAAAAAAAATACTAAAAGTGCTGAGAGCTTGCGGACATGAAGGGAAGAAATCAGCCTCAGACAAAACTATCCTTAGCAAAGTTTTATAGCTGGTTCACCAATTCCTAAAGGGCGGCGGTATTGGAATTATGGGATGTCATGGAGCTACTCATGCACTCGGGCTCACCTGGCTTAAAGCGCCTGGTGAAATTCCAGGAAGGCAAATCCACGAACCTTTGAGACTGAGTTTGCATTAATCAGACAGCACCCTGCTCTCTCCAAGGGGGGGGGGGTCTCACACCTGTTTCATTAGGGAATGGCAGACATGTCCCTCAACACCGGATTTGCTCCGCTGGCCTGGTCATGTCCCCAGGCAGCCGCATGTGACCGCCTCCGCACAGAATAGAGAAGCGCGGCCCGGGCTTGTTGCAACCTGTGCTTGCCCAGCTGGCCTCTCTCCCAGACTCATCGCTCTGTGCGCATGAAGGACCTGGCAAGACTCAGCCGGGGTTCAAGTGGCATCTCTTATCCTGCAAATACAGCAGCCTTTTGTCTCTAGCAGCTAGGAAAGACCTACTGCAGCGCTGCAGGAAGTAACTTGCAAAAACTGCCACTGTGAGAAAATTAGACTAGACGCCTGGATGCTTTCTTTTGGGGTTCTGCTATTCATTTTGTTATTCCCATATATTTTGCAGAGATGGTCCTGTCACCACTCAGACGAAACAGAGCGGCAATAGCCAGTTCACTGAGCATTTGCTATGTGACAGGCAGCTTGTCTGCATTCTCTTCAATCTCATGGTCACTTGAATCAGCAAAGAAGAGAATAGAAGCTAGGCGCTGCAGCACATGCATGTAATTCCAATACTTGGGAGACTGAGAGAGTAGGATTGCAGGTTCAAGGCCAGCCTCAGCCACTTAGCGAAACCCTCAGCAACTTAGTGAAACCCTGTTTCAAAATAAAAAGGGTTGCCAGGCATGGTGGTGCACACTTGTAATCCCAGTACTTGGGAGGCTGAGACAGGAGGATCCGGGTTCGCGGCCAGCCTCAGCTACTTAGTGAGGCCCTCTGCAACTTAGTGGGACCCTGTTTCAAAATAAAGAATAAAAAATAGGGCTGGGGCTGTAGCTCAGAGGTAGAATGTCCCTGGGTTCAATCCCCAGTACCGCAATAAATAAATAAATAAATAAATAGGGTTGGGGATGTAGTTCCGTGGTAGAGTACCTGACTAGCATGCACAAGGCCCTGGGTTCAGTTCTTAGTCCGGGGTGGGGGGTGGAGAAGAGCAAAATAAGAAAAAGAGATAGAAACTTATTGTACCAGGAATAGTCAAAATGCTTCTCTGTAGGCATAGAAAAAAATGCAAGGAGACTATAAAGAAATAATGACATCATTTTTAAAGCATTTGCTGCAAAAAAATTACTGCTAATTCAAATTGCTTGAAGCAACCTAAAGGAATAGAGGTGTTGAGGGGAATGTCGTCGCTGGACTGGAAAGGGTGGCCCGTAACTAGTCCTTACTGCGTGCACGGGAGTGGATCAGCACTGCAGATTTCTCTTAAATGGTTTATCGCACTGTTATATCTTATTGTCCATGCTCTTCCCATACATTACAACTCTCATTCACACAAGCCTGGCTTCATGTAAACCTAGTGTCTCCTGCTAACACACACACCTCCACAGAATCGTCACAAGAAAACACCGCGTCTCCGTGCCCCTCACCCTGGTTGGTTTCTGGGCACCTACTGGAAAGAGAAAGAAAACGGTGGCACGCTCGGAGCAAGACCCCAGAAGCCTCAGTGTTCCAAAGACCTTCTGGAAGCCAGCATTTTCTACTTGAGGTGGTGAGCATGAGAGCTCTGGAGGAAACCTGCAGGCTCCGCAGGCGAGCCCTCCTGGGAGCTGGCGTCATGGAGAAAAACCAGCTGCCTCTGCCAGCCGGGGCCCCGCCAGCCTCTAACCCCGCTGCTCACTGAGCTACCCCGCCGCTTCCTCGCCACACACAGGTGTGCAGCTGAGGCCCAGGTGAGGCGGCCTGCCCAGGCTCCAGCGAGCAGGGGGGCGGGGAGCCCAGGCCCGCTCCCTCGGGGACAGACGTTCCTGCAGGAAGGAAAACGCCAAATGAGCTCAGGAACACAGCGCTCCTGCTCTGCAAAGTGGCCTTCCGCCTTCAAGGACAGCTCTAGGAACCTGAGGTCAGATGGCGTGTGACTGCACAGCTCAGCACTGCCACGGCATACGGAAAAGCCCGGGCCCGGTGACAGTGGTGTCCTGGGTCTCTCACCTGCAACAGCCGGACACCATGAAGTCACTGGAGACACCAGCTCTCCCTTCCCTCCCTCCCTCCCTCCCTCCCTTCCTTCTTTCCTTCTCCTCCTCCTCCTTCTTCTTCTTCCTTTCTCCCTCCCTCTCTCACTCCCTCCCTTCCTTCCTTCTCCTCCTCCTCCTTCTTCTTCCTCTCTCTCTCTCTCTTCTTCCCTCCCTCCCTCTCTTTCTTTCTCCCTTTCCTCATTTTCTTTCTCCCAACTTAGGAGCCTGACCAACTCTGCAGCAAAGCATATGGTCTTTATAATGTGCTAAAGCACACGGTACCCCTCAGAATGTGCAATTATCATGTGCCACTCAAAAATAAAACAAAAATGTAAAAAATAGGCAATTGATGGATTTGACAAAGCCTTAGAGATAAGCACAAGGCTGTGTATGCTTTTTTAAATTTTTTATTTTATTTTTGAAATTAACACATAATATCCATAAATATTTATGAGGCATAATTGTGTTTTTACAATTTTTTACAAAAATATTTTACAAGTTTTTACAATAAACGAGAGTTCATGAGGACCGGCAATTGGGCCCTTTCTCTAATCCTTTCTTTCTCCTTGATAAACAGAGGAAAAGAAAGAAAAATAGTCATACTTATGATTTCTGCCACTTGGGAGGCTGAAACAGGAGGATCACAGGTTTGAAGCCAGCCTCAGAAACTTAGTTAAGACTGGGTTTCAAAGTAAAAAAGAAAAAGGGCTGGAAGAGTAGCTCAGTGGTAGAACACCCCTAGGTTCAACCCCCAGAACCACACACAAAAGGAAAAACAGCCAGGACTGGGGCAGGCGGGTGTCCTAAGTCACCACAGAGGGCAGAAGGACCGGTGGCCAGCGGCCCAGCCCACAGCCCAGCGCCTCCTGTCAGTGTCTCATCTGGAGAAAAACTGCTGGCCAAGAAGATAGGCCAAGACCCAAAACACAGTGACCGCACCCAAATTTGGACATATATGCATGCCAATCAAATCCAGTTTGCAAACACTGCTGGATTTTATAAAGCAGCTAAATCTAGTTAACCAATACTAACTCTGGGTTCCCAAAGTCAGTTGATATCAGAGGCTTTGTCTCAGGCTCAGATTTCTGCAGAGAGGCTCGATTTTGAAGCGTTTCAGGAAACACAAGGCGCTGATGTCTGATGCGGAAGGGAGGGATAAGTGGAGTGGGAACAGGGTTGCCCTTCCTCAGGGGGTCAGGGACAAAACGCTACTGTGCAGGCGGTCACTGGGGGCTGAGAGTTCCCCATCCCCAGGCCCACTGGGCCAGCAGATCCAGACGGGCAGCATGGCACCAGTAACCTCAATCCCTAGGGGACAGGGGATGGCAAGGCTGGGCCCCTACCCACCACGGTCATCAAGGGAGCAGGCTGGCCAAGCCCGCCACGCAAGCAGAAAGGTCCTTCTACCAGGAGTCAGACACCAAGTCCTTTTGTGGCTTATGCTTGTTTGTCTTTGTTTTTAAGCAAAACTGGTACTAGCCATGGTGGCACACACCTGTCATCCCAGTACTTGAATCAGCAAAGAGAATAGAAGCTAGGCGCTGCAGCACATGCCTGTAATTCCAATACTAGGGAGGCTGAGACAGGAGGATCGCAGGTTAGAGGCCAGCCTCAGCAACTTAGCGAAACTGTCAGCAACTTAGGGAGGCCCTATTTCAAAATAAAAATAGAATGAAAAGGGCTGAGGGTATAGCTCGGAGGTGGGATGCCCTGGGTTAGATCCTGGTTCCCCCCAAAGCAGAGTGGAGTCACTAAGAATGTTTGTTTCTCCCCATGACACTGTGACACTGTCTCGCCAGAAAAAATAACAACCTGAGAGCCTGCAGGCTCTTGACCTCGTCTTTTTATTTTATGCATGTGAAAGCCATCTCTGTAGGGAAGAAGCCTTAGAGATTAGGATGTGGGGTGAGAGCCCTTTTTTCCAGGAAGGTTATTTTATTTTATTTTATTTATTTATTTATTTTTTTTGCAGTACCGGGGATTGAACCCAGGGGTGTTCTAACTCCACGCTACGCCCCTGGCCCTATTTTTTATACTTTATTTTGAAACTCGGTCTCACAAAGTTGCGGAGGGCCTCACTAAGTAGAGAGAGAGAGAGAGAGAGAGAGAGCTGAGGCTGGCCGTGAACCCGGATCCTCCGGTCTCTGCCTCCCAAAGTACTGGGATTACAAGCGTGCGCCACCACGCCCGGCTCAGGAAGGTTATTTTATTACTGCATGAAGAAGGGAGAAAATAAGCCACAGTTGAATGAAACTGAGAGGTGGTGGTGGACTTCAGGTACCTATGTTTGTTTCACAAAAGTCAGTTGTTAGTAATTCATCCCCATCTCATCCCTGTAAGCAAGTTTTTATTCTTGTCAGAACACAGGAATAAAAACTGTGGAATGGATGCAATGCCACGTGCAGGATGTTCCTTGAGTGTGCATGGGAGAAATGTCCTCCCTAAAGAATCGATGTGACTAGGATTTGCCCTGTCTCCCTTTTTATTTTGTTTTTTGCTGCTACTATAACAGAATACTGCAGGCTGGATAATTTATAAACAACAGGCATCTATTATCTCATGGCTCTGGGGGCCAGAAAGCCCAAGAGCATGGTACCGGTATCTGGTGGGGGCCTGTGGACATCACGACATGATGGGAGTAGAAGGGGAAGAGAGGGAGAGAGAAAGACAGAGAGCGCTTGAGAGAGCGGGGGGGGGGGGGGCCAAACTCATGCTTTTATCAGGAGTCCACTCCCATCAAACCAATCCACTACAATCCATTCAGCAGGTAGAGCCCTCATGGCCTAGCCACCTCTCTGCACTGTGACGGTGGGGATCAAGCTCCCAGCGTGTGCTGGGGATGTAGCTCAGTGGTAGAGCGTCTTGCCCAGCATGCATGAGGCCCTGGGTTCAATCCCCAGCACCATCAAAAAAGCTGTAAATTCCCAGCACGTGGGCTTTGGAAACACGCTCCAATGATGGTAGCCACCAAGCACATGGAGGGACAGCCTTGTACTCTGCCCAGCAGGCCTGGAACAGCTCTGATCTCCGAGTGCTCTGCGAGCCCCAGAGGCCGCTGGGAAGAGGCAAAGCCAAGCCCACTCCTGGGAAGTCATGGACTATCCTCATCCACCTCTGCGAAGGGATCATCTGACATTTTCAGATGGAAATAGAAAAATCCCATTAGGAGCCGGGTATGGTGGTGCACACCTGTAATGCCAGTACTTGGGAGACTAAGACAGGAGGACTGCATGTTGGAGGCCAGCCTTGGCAACTTAGCAAGACTTTCAGAAACTTAGTTAGACCTTGTTATAAAATAAAAAATAAAAAGGGCTGGGGTATAGCTTGGAGGTAGAATTCCCCTGGGTTCAATACCCAGTACCACAAAATTAAAAAAAAGAAAAGGAGAAAAAAAAGAAAAGCCGGGCGTGGTGGCGCATGCTTGTAATCCCAGTACTTGGGAGGCTGAGACCAGAGGATCTGGGTTTGCGGCCGGCCTCAGCTTCTTAGTGAGGCCCTCTGCAACCTAGTGAGACCCTGTTTCAAAATAAAGAATAATAAAATAGGGCTGGGGGTGTAGCTTGGAGGTAGAATGCCCCTGGGTTCAATCCCCAATACTGCAAAAAAAAAGAGAAAAATCCTATAGGATATGGGCTATGAAAGTGGAAGAGTCCATTCTCATTTCATTTCCATTGATAAGAGAGAATATACTTGTCTCTTTAGCTAGAGGAACTTTTTCTGCAGATAATTTATATATATGTATATATATATATGATTTATATATTATATATTATATGCATAAATGCAGCAAAAGTGCAGAATTTTCATCTCATTTTACCCCTTAGTATTTGAATTAGTCAAAATGGCAAGATAAATTGATCCACCTAGTCTTTTCCTTATCAACACCTACGGAGAAATGATGCTGTAATTACATGCTTAATCTGGAGTGAGTCTATGGATTCCCCAAGCGTCTGTGAATAGAATTGGAGGCGGGTACGTGCACACAGATGGGGAAAAGGAAACCTTCATTTGAATTAGCCTCTCACTGCGATTTAGTATTGGCTTTAGCTGTGGATGTGGACCACGATCTACACAGGGCTAGCCTCACTCAGTATCTCATCACCATAGTAACAACAGGTGTGCCCTGCTCACTGCAGTTGCTGCGGAGACCCGCACGTGGTGGGTTTTCTTTGACGCCCTGTGTATTTTGTATGCATTAAGACGTGATCTTCTGAGAAGTCCGTGGCCTGATACAAAGCTGCCATGGTTCCAAAAGGTAAAACGTACCCGTGCATGATGGGGCCCGAGCAGAGCTCAGCTCAGCACCAAACATGTTTGTGTCTCTTGAAACTCCAGGAGGCGCCAGTCACCGAGGAACTGATAGGATGTAATTTACTTTTCAAAGTATTTCCAGACTGTATTCTACCCTCGTTCCAAACCTTCCAGGGAAGCAAAGTAAACGCAGCCCAGGTTTTGTTACCCCAGAGCCCTGAAGCACAGAGAGGTTCTCTGATTTGACCAGTCACACAGCTGCCAAGCTGTAACCTTCCACACTGCACAAAAGCCACCTTGCAGCCTTACACGAGCAACACGCTGACCAGGCCACCCTTGGGCCATGCTCGCCAGCGACTCTCTCTCCCCCAACTTTCCCCTGATTTTCCTCCAGAGCTTTGTTACCATTTCAAGTACAAGGCAGTAAACTGGCCTATCTGTTCGTGCAGCAGGCAACTGCTCCCTGGCGCTGGGATGTGATCTCTGTTCTCATGGTCCTTACCACGTCCCTAGCCTAGTCCCAGCCACGTCCCCGCCTGGCCTGGTTCCTGCTCACAAACAGGCGTGGGGAGAACTGGCTAATGTACTGCCGGCATGGGCCAAATGGCGGGGCGCACGGTGAACCATTGGTGGCGCATTCAGAGACTCTAAACTCAGATGTAGTCTCCAAGCTCCTTCTCCAAACACCAAAATTGGCACCAGGCACTGGAAGGGACTTTGGTCACAGCAACCTCCTTTTGTTCCAGTGGCCTGACCCTGCAGAGACCCCCAGACAGGCCAGAGCCAGCCGTCCCAGGCAAAGGGGCGCTCCTCCGGTGTAGCCTCAGACCTGCGGGACCTTTCCCCTGGGAAAGAGCCGGTGCGGCCCTCCTGTGTGTGGCAGGCCTCACTGAGCACGCGCTTTACGCAACCATTTTTGTGGTGGGCTCTCCTGCCTGGTATCTGGGACATCTGCCGGAAATCAGGCCCTGTCTGTGGGATTCCGCAGCCTTGTCAGCTGGCCTCCTGCTGCCGTTGGCTGAAGCCACAGCCAGGCCTGAATCTCAGGGGAAGGGCTGAAGAGGCAGCGTGGGCTGGGCCATCAATCAACCCCATGCTCCATCCAAGGTGAATCTTACCCAAAAATAAAATCAAAACCCCCGGCCTAAAATACCCGCCTGAAGAAGTGAGCGGAAGCTCTGCTGTGGCGGGAGGCCAGGACCGCAGCATCTGGGGCTCCTAATTATAGGGGCCTCTGTCCCAGCGTGTCCTGCGTGAGCCTGCGTGTGGCCATCTATCTGCACAGCATCCAACTGCCCTTGCTTCCCCACAGCAACCAGACAGAAACCCAGACTTCCCCGGGCCCAACGGGCTTTCCCACACACCTGGAAGGCTGGTTTTTACCTTCCTCTTAAGGATCGGATTCAGATTTCAAGTCACCCCACTTCCATTATTGGATGAACCCCGGGGTGACCTAAAACAACGATTCCTCCTTAGAGGAAGTTCTTAGAGCTGGTCAAAGCCCTTTTTGCTGATATCTTTGGGGAAAAATATTCATGGACAAGGGTGTAGGACTTCTATACTCTATAACCGTGAGGAATAACTTTCTGTCGTTGTTGGAGCACTCCTGTAATCCCAGTACTTGGAAAGCTGAGACAGGAGGCTTTCAGGTTCGAGCCCAGCCTCAACATCTTAGCAAGACCCTGTTTTAAACTTTAAAAATAATTTTTTAAGGGCTGGGGCTGTAGCTCAGAGGTAGAATGCCCCTAAGTTCAATCCTCAGTACCAAAAATAAATAAAAGCAAAAAAGACCCATAGTATATACATCTTAACAAAGAAGCAATAATTATAATGATGTCAATTCTCTTTCAACTAAATCTGAAAATTGAAATTGACCCATTGAATCTCAACGTGATTTTTCCTAATAGTTTATTATACAAAATTAAACAAAGAGAAGTTGAATTTCGCAGTGAACCTCCGTTTATCTGCCATCTGGACTCTGCTATTAACATTTTGCCATATTTGTGTCATCACAAACGACCTTTTCATCTGTCTCTTTATCTATCCATCAATTCATAAATTTTAATGAGTAATTTTAAAGTTGCTGACATTGGTACACTTCACCCCTACACACTTTATTTAAATATTATTAGCGCGAGTCAATTACTTGCTTTCAGTTCTCCTTAAGGAAAACGTACATACAAGTAAACGCACAAATCTTAACATGTGTCAGGATCTGAGACGGATAGGCTTGTGTCTGACAAGCCGGTATCAAGCGTGAGACAGTGCCCTCACCCCAGGGCTTCCTGATCACCTGCCAGTTGATGCCCCATTCCCACTGTGAAGCCACCACATCTCTGAGGCTGTTCCACCATCAGTTTTGTTTCTTCTAGAAGTTTCCATAAATGAATTTTCCAGTGGGTGCTCTTTCGTGTCTCTGGTTTTTTACTCAGCATGCTTATCTCCAGGCTTCACCAAGCAGTTTCACCTATCCATAGTTCAACCCTTTATTTTATCTCAGTATAATATCTTAGTCCATTTTCTGTGGCTGTAATCAGATACCCGAGGGTGAATCCTATAGAAAGAAAAGAGGACTATTTAGTTCACAGCGTTAGCAGCTGGAAGCTCAGGGTGGTGCGGGAGCATCTGTTCGGCTTCTGGTAAGAGCCGCCCAGCAGCATCACAATATAGCGACGACCTGGTGGGAGCTTGCGCCAGGACCTTGAGACCACACGGTAAGAGGGAGCAAGACCCTGGGCTGGGGCCAGGCTCTCTGTTTTAGAACAGGCCTCTCTTTCAGGACCTAGGCTGTGAGAACTACCCGACCCCTCTTGAGAGTCATGCCCCGTGACCTAGTCATCTCCTAAAGGGACCACCACCTCGGCACCACCACAGTGGGGACCAAGCCGCAGCACCTGAGTCTTCCCAGGACACACCCTACGGCACCAAACCACGCCAGCATTCCAGACTTCCAGCATCTGTTCACTGTGGGTGAGCGCCCAGGCTCCCTCAGCCGGACCTTGAGTGGACTCTGGCAAGCGGATTCTCAAATGCACGTGGGAAGGAGAAGACACAGCCGTGGCCAACCAGAAAGTTCTGCGAATGTGGATTTCCCAGCTAGGAAGAGTGTGAAAGTCGGGAAAGCAGATTATACAGATATGCTCATTCAGAGAGTAGATTTTGACATAGGAAAAGCAAATAAATCAAGAAAATAGAATTTAAAAGTCCAGAAATTGATGAATATATATATAAAAGACATGGGTTTAAATGAAAGTGGGCATTTTAACAGCATTCAGCCTGGATTAGGTATGAAAATGTGGGGTGTACCCACAATGGAGTTTTACTCAGCCATAAAGAAGAACAAAATGATGTCATTTGCAAGTAAATGGATGGAACTAGAGAATATTAAGCTAAGTGAGATCAGCCAGTCTCAGAAAGTCAAGGGTCATATGTTTTCTCTCATATGTGGAAGCCAGAGAGAAAATAGGAAAGAAAAGGGATTTCAGTTAAGTGATGAGAGAGGCCAGTAGACTAGTGGAAGGGGATTGGGGGAGGGGGGAAAGGAAAATGGAGGAAGGAAACAGCTCAAATAATGCTGCGTCCATGTATGAAGGCATCACCGCCAACCTCACCTGTGTGGGAAGGGGAGCAGGTGGGATGGGGGGGACACACCAAGTGCTGTGTGCGTGTGCGCTCGTATTACTTTGAACTTTATTATGATGCATAATTACAACACACAATGCAAGTATTTTAAAAAGGAAAACAAAACAAAGGATTTTTAAAAAGTAAGAAAAAAGATTTAAAGAACCTGGGAGTGGTTTTGCACAGAAGCCATAAATGGAAGAACTGGCTAATTTAACCATATAAAGCCTGAAGCCATCTGCACAATGAAAAATGTATTTTTTTAAAAAACTGATAGGTTAGAAAGTATGTCTATAGATTTTTTAATGGCTAAAAATCAGTAAGAATACGATAAGTTCTAGAAAACTGAACCAGTGAAATGAGCAAGTACTGTGGGGAAGGAGCAGCAAGAATTCCTGTCTGTTTTCTCCAATCTCGTAATTAATGAATTACAACCGAAAGGCCATCGATTGACAAAGAACATTTTTTTAATTGAAAAGACTGATGTCAAGAGTTTGGAGCAGGCTCATAGATTCTGTTTGTAGACAGGCAGATCACTTGACCTCTTCTGGCGTCGAGCCTTACAGATCCACAAAAACACTGCAACCCAGAGTGGTAATGAAAAACAGGAATCATCAAACTGTTCTTCAAAAGGAAAATGGTTAAATAGGATATACTCATAGTGCAGAATATGATTTGGCTCCTTAAAATACTGAGAGGTTGCAGACTAATATGAGAAACATCCTCCAAATTTTATTTTCAAAGACAGGGTCACAAAATAGCGTGCGGTATATGATCCAGGACAGGCGAAACCTGACCCACGTATACGTACAGGTCCAGGCTGACCAGTGCAGAGGAAAATATCTTCAAGCCTGTGGAACAGGATCCATTTCCAGAAAGCGAATTTTTATCCTATTGACTTTTCTACTGCTTGGATATTTGCAATGAAACGGTATCACTTATCTGGTAAGATGTAGTTTTAAGAAAAATCAAAGAAGGTCAATGACTGGTCTTTCCTATGACTCCTGAATCTTAACAGTTACAATTTATTTGCAACACTTCTGAGAAGTTCTTGGTCACCGTCACTGTGGCTTGCAGCCGTGAAGCACTCCCTACACAGTGGACAAACGTCATATCTGTTCCCCGTCACAACCCCGCAAAAGGGATACTGCTATGGTTATCTCCATTGGACAGATAAGAAGTGTGGGGCTCCGGTGTGTCACGTAACTGGCCAAAGCCACAGGGCCACAGAGCAGGGGTTGGGGCCAGGACTGTCTGGTTGCAAAGTCTATCCTGGTTTCCTCCGCCTCCCGTGGGTCTCAGGAGACACAGCGGTAGTGGGGACCCCTGAGGGCTGACCCCCCAATGTCACACCTGAGTGACATTGCCCCATGTCCATGCAGGAGCTGAACCCCCAGGGCACTCGACTGGCTGGGCCTTTCCTGGGGTGTTCTAAATTCAAGCTTGAATTCAAGTATGCACGCATGCCAGGCAGTTAGACAGAGCTGGGTAGGGGGGCTGGAGCAGAGATATCAGAAGGTTAAATCCCCTGTGGGGCCTCACTTCAACCCCTGCCCTCACTAAGGTGTGATGTGGAAAAGACTGCTGAGCCCCCCAGATAAAATATGCACACCTGTGATCCCAGCACTTAGTAAACTATGTGTGTATAGGAGGAGTTTGAAGCAAGGGGGAATTTTTTTAAATCTAAATGGGGAGGATTATGTAAGACAGTTCAAAACAATAATCCTTGGTTCCAAGGGTCAATGGCAAGGGTGGTGTCACTCGAAGATTAAACAGTTGTTAGCAGGTGTCCTTGCAGGTCTTCGTGTGAGGTGGTGGCTCCAGCAGGGTCTTTGCTGATAGTTCTTGTCATCAGGTACATGTAAGATCCTCTCCTTCGCCACCTCCTGGCCCTTCTGCCCTTCCTTCCTTCCCTCTTTCTTTCTTTTTACTTCTTTCTTTTTTTCCTTCTTTCCCTCCTCCCTCCATGTCTCTTTCTCTTTCCCTCCCTCCTGTCCTGCTCCTTTCTTTTCCTTTCTTTCTTTCTTTCTTTCTTTCTTTCTTTCTTTCTTTCTTTCGTTCGTTCTTTCTTTCTCCTTCCTTCCTTGTTTCCTTCTCTTTCTTTCTTCTTTCTTTCTTTCTTTCTTTCTTTCTTTCTTTCTTTCTCTCTCCCTCTTTCTTTCTTTCTTTCTTTCTTTCTTTCTTTCTTTCTTTCTTTCTTTCTTTCTTTCTCTGGTTTGGGCTTGCCAAAAGCGACTCCATTTCAATCCTGATCATTTTCTCAGATCGATGAGGAATGCCAAGTCATCAGCCAAGATAATGAGATGGAGAGGAGCTATTGCTGAACTCCTCTTGGGGAAGGCATCTGCTGTTCCCTGGGCAGCACGGCTCTCCGCAGCTGGTGTGGGAGTCACACAGGTGTGCGAGGAACAGAGTGAGAACATGGAGTTTGCAGGTGCCTGCAAGTCTGGGCCTAGTAGTGGCTGTGGCTGCCAACAGAGGGCCTCCTCCGCCTCCTCTGCAGAGCCCGGCCTTTGTCTAAACAAGGCACTTCAAGATCTTCTCGCACTAAGATGTCCTGGGTGCAGCCGGTTGCCCGGGTTAATTTGGTTTTAGTGTGTTGGGGTTTCTGTAGCAAAACACCACAGACTGGGGGATTTATAAACAGTGGCCATTTACTTCTCACGGGGCTGGAGGCTGGGAATCCAAGACCATATTGCCAGCAGATTCCGGCCTGGGGAGGGACCATTCCATGGAGGGCATCTCTCCGCAGCATCCTTGCCTGGTGGAAAAGACAGAAAGGATGGAAGGGACAGTCAGGTTCCCCAAGCCCCATTTTTAGGGCACCAGTCCCGTTCACAGGGTAGAGTCCTCCTGACATAGTCTCCACCCAAAAGTCCCACTTCTTAAAACCATCACCTCCATCCCTTATCGACTGTGTAAAGTTAAGTTCCAACATATGCGTCTGAGGCAGGACACTGACTTGCAGACCACAGGGCCCAGATGTGCACACCCATCCCTGGTGCGGTTAGCTCCCATCTTTAATAAGCAAGACCACTGGCTTCTCCTTATGTGTGGTTTCTGTTCAGATCTCCACACGTGCCTTCTCTGGCCTGGCTCCGGGATAGCCCTTCCTGCAGGGGTCACAGGTTCATGTTGATTCTGGGCCTGGGCACACCTTGTCTTGGGAGGGGCCACATGCTTGGGTTGAGCAGGTAATTTCCTCCTTTTTACTTTTTGATGGTGAATTCAGAGATGCGTTCAGAAACAGCCTGAATGTGCAGAGAATGTGTATCTCATCCAATCCATCGTTGCCCTGGCTGTCAGGACTTGGTTTTACAGTTCCAAAGCCAGGTGTGTTTCTGCCTCAGTGGTGACAGACTGCAGACTTCGAGGGTAATCTGCCTCACACTGCCTCAGGGAGGAGACCATGGGACCATCAGTTTTTTGTTTAACTTGGTTAAGAGGGATTCCCTTTGAGAAATCCATACCAGGAGTCAGGCATGGTGGCACATACCTGTAATCCCTGGACTTGGGAGGCTGAGACAGGAGGATTGCAGGTTTGAGCAACTTAGTGAGCCTCAGCAGCTTAGTGAGGCCCTGTTTTAAAATAAAAAATAAAATAGGGCTGGGGGTATAGCTTGGAGGTAAAATGCCCCTGGGTTCAATACCTAGAACCACAGAAAAAAAGAAGAGGAGGAGGAGGAAGAGGAGGAGGAAGAAGAAGAAGAAGAAGAAGAAGAAGAAGAAGAAGAAGAAGAAGAAAAGGAGGAAGGGAGGGAGGGAGGGAGGGAGGGAGGGAGGAAGGGGTGCATTCCAGGGATACAGAAATAAAAGTGAAGATGTTGTTGTCTACAGTCTGGGTCTAATCCTGATCATATACTTTCTTATTTCTTCTCCCTTCTTAGCCCTCTTTCTTATTTCTTGCCCTCTTCTATCCTTTTATCTATTTCTGCTTCATTCATTTTCTTATATTCTAAACGTTGCTCAACATTCATCTTTCTTTGTGGATTTCCCACTCCTTGGTACTCCTCTTGATATCAGGGACAACTTTATCCCCAGCCTGTCCAGTGAGGCCATGCGCGGCCAGCGCCCCTGAAGGACGAGGATGTCACACACATGGCGAGTAGCAAGAACCGGAGGGAAGGAGCCAATCTGCAGGTGGATCTTCCCGCCCCAGCCAGGTGGAGCAGAGATGAGCCATCCCATGCAGGCCCTGTCCAAGTCCAGATCCACAAAAGCATGAGTTCTAAACCAGTGTTGAGTTGGGCATGGTAACTGAAACCGGCTCCAGTGTGCGCCCCGGATTTTGCCATCCGAGCTGCTGTGAAGGATGCTCCTGATGGTCCATTAGACTCTGTGTCTTCCAAGGGCAGTGTGCAGACACGCTGTGACATTTATTAAAGAAACACTCAATGTTTATGGCATTACACTAGACGCAGGCACTGCTTGAGAATCAGAGCTGTATGACACATGATTATTTAGCAACTTAGATGCCTCTGCTTTCTGGAACAAAACGTGAACGCATGCTTTGACACGTGCATATGTTGCAAATGCAATTAGCAAACAAGATAGCTGAATATTTGAAAGTGGCCCCACCCTAGAAAACACGGAAAGCATGGGGGTTAAGCTTACTATCTGCCTCATTTTATGAATAAACCTTGGACAACTTTGTGATCTCTTTAAGCCTTATTTTTCTAATGTATATGCCAGTAATTAAAATCCTATCTCCTTCCTAGATGGGGGAGATCGAATGAGGTAATTCACATAAAGTCATCAGGATGCTTGGCACATTGTGGAAGCACTCCAAAAATATTATCTAATTATTATTTTTGTTACTGATACCACATTGTATCCCTTTCATATGCCTTGTGATAGAAACTCAGGAAAATGAGCCAGGTAATTGAATCTTCAGGAGTCCGGCACAAGATGGGACATTTTACTCACGAGGCACTGGACAAAGTCAACATGTTCAATTTTTATTCTACTTCATGGTCTTTCTCTGCCCTAGTGTTTGAAAGTGACTAGTGGAAATACAATGTTCAAATAGCCAGAAAGGCCTCACAGAGACCAGGAGAGAAATGATAATTGGTCTTTATGAGCAGCCTGGTGGCTGGAGTGATTTTACAAGAAGTGGTGTTCTCTTCTCCCTCTCTTTGGCCTCCTCCAGTGATGGTTTTAAGGGTCCCCCCTTTCTGTTTCTTAGGAGGAGGCTTTCACTTTGTAGCTCTAATTATGTGTGATGTTGAAGACATCCCAGGGGAGACCACAGCCCTCATGCCGCCTTTGTGTGTAAATTATCTGCCGGCCATGAAAACCAGCTAGAGTCTTACTTTGATTTTTCCCCTCTTTCTAGAAAACCACGTCTGGACAGAGACCCAAATGAATAAGAGTGGACAATTCTCTTCTGGGACACGCTAAATATATATTTTGTTTCCTGGTTAACAACACGGTTTATTGCTATCACTCTGTTTTCCAAAGTATAATTTCTCGGAATTATCTTTAAATATAGATTCTGTGGCAGCGAAATGGGTCAACTTGCCATCCCTCTTCCCAGGAAGTAGTCATCTTTCTTCCTCAATTGATGACTTTTGAGGAATTTTCCCACTTCCTCCTGAAGCTGTGAAAAATAAAGTGAAAGAGAAAGAAAGGGAAGAAGCTCAAAGAAATCCAGACTCTTTAACTGACATGTTTTTTTTTTTTTTTGCAAAATAGTTGAATGGGTTGGCCCTGAGGCTTCAGAAGGCTCCTGTCTATTTCTCAACAAAGTGAGAGGTGTGGCAATTAGGGGGTGCTGGTGGAAACCTATGCTTTGATTTGGGGGTGGAGGACGTGGTAGTATTGTCATGGGAGGAGGGTTGGTTCTGTGAAGGATCTGGGGCAGTGCCCAGTGGGAACAGAGGAGAAACCAACTCAGGAATGGTGGGGTCCTTGGTTACATCACAGAAAAGAATGTCAGCATGAACCAGCCAGAGACATTGACCGATTGAGGAAAGCAAAGACTATATTCAAGGGAGAATGTGGGTCCCTTCAAAAGTGAGACGCATTTTAGGGTCACAGATCTTTTATAGGAGAATTTATTTTGGGGGTGGTACTGGAGATTGAACCCAGGGGCATCCTATCTCTGAGCTACACTACCAGCCCTTTTTAGTTTTCATTTTGAAACAGGGTCTCACTAAGTTGCTGAGGATCTCGCTATGTTGACCCCAAACCTGTGATCCTCCTGTCTCAGCCTCCCAAATACTGGGATTATAGGCATGTGCCACCGTGCCTGGATCATGTATGTATGTATGTATGTATGTATGTATGTATGTATTGTAATAATTAGGGATTGAACCCAGGGGCACTCTACCTCTAAGCTACATCCTCAGCACTTTTTTTTTTGTTTTGAAACAAGGTCTCACTAAGTTGCTGAGGGCCTCACTAAGCTAATGAGGCTGCCCTGCGATCCTCCTGTCTCAGCCTCCCAAGTACTGGAGTTACAGGCATGTGCCAACACACCTGACTTGTAGGAGATTTCATGAGAGGTGAGCAGGAGGTGGCACGTGGGGTGACACCTGTCAGGCGGTCACAGGTGGTTCAGGGTGTTTGAGTCATCTGCAGGGTCCTGACTACTGTTTCTCAGTAGATTTCTCTTTCGTGTGGACCATTCAAGGAAGACTAACTGTGGCCAAGAAGGCGACTCTTGTTTGAACCATGACCTCCCATTGCATCTGGTGGGTGGCTAACCCTGCCCATGGAGATTACTCTCCCGACAAACTGCTCCTAGGTTGGGTGATCAACAGTTAAGCTATTTTGTAAGTGAGCTCCCAGTGTGGTATCTGGCCACCTTTCTGGACTTTTGTGTGGTCTCTGTTGTCTGATTAATAGATACCCCTTTTCGGACAGTCAGCAGTAATTATTAAAGATTCGTAAATGCCCAGGAAAGCTGGTCTGGACCTCACCGGCCCGTCTGAGGAGGAAGGGTACTGGGGCATCTTGCCGCAGGCTTCCATGTTGAACTTCGTTTCCCTTGTTCTTCCTTTACATTTCTTGTCTACCTATTTCTTACCTTTCTTCTCTCCTACCTCAGAACTTCTGGGCTGTAATGGCAAAGCACGAAGGAATGTGCCCAATTCTGATGGGCACCCCACTCCAGCCCCGCTCCAGGGCAAGCTCAGAAAGCAAAGTCAGATCATGGTAATGGAGTGTCCCAAGGAGGGAACCGAGGGAACCGCGATGGCGTGATGGGCACCATGATGTTATCTGTCTTAACTGACTCCCTTTGTGTCCCACTCAGCTCTGCTGACTGGAGCCAGTATTCCTTTTAGATCGAAGATATCCTAATTAGGCACATCAAGCCTGCCATGGAGCTGACCTAATGGGGAAGCTGAGTTGCGTAACAAAGCATGGCTTCTGTTCATCCTCATCCACGCCTGGGCCACAGGCCTCCAACAGGCTCATGTCCAAAAAGCAGGCGGTGCTCGCTCACGCGCTCTCTCTCTCTCTCTTTCTCCCTCCCTCCCTCTCTCTCTCTCTCTCTCTCTCTCTCTAGCAATCTTTTTGTACCATAGCAAAGCCAGGCTTGCAATGGGCCAGCACTTCAGAGTCAGCAGGAGTCGGGGCCTGATGATTTTCTAACCAAGTCTCAAGGGAATTTTCCATCCTTATTAAGATTGTGAGATAGTCTTGACTTGTTAATTCATTAAATAAAAAACATCATGATGTCTGTAGGAAAGTTATCTTTGATATATACATATAACATAAATTTACTTTATATAAGCCTGGCATGGTGGCACATGCCTGTAATCTCAGTACTGGAGAGGCTGAGACAGGAGGATTGCAGGTTCGAGGCCAGCCTCAGCAACATAGTGAGACTCTCAGCAACTTAATGAAACCCTGTTCCCAAACAAAAAAGGGGCTGGGGGTGTAGCTCAAAGGTAGAATGCCCCTGGGTTCAATCCCCAGTATTACAAATGACTGAGGTGTATGATGAACTTTGTGTATTTGTTTAAATACCAACAGCCAGTAAACAGGCATGAGGCATAATTCAGTTTAGGAAGCCAAAATAATTCCAATTACTTGGTTGGAAAAAGGTTTAATACTTGGAATTAAGTGTTCAAAAATCATTGAAGGAACAGGCTTTAGGCTGTGACTCTTGGAATGAGTATTGGAACAACAAGAAGTATTGCCTCTGAGGTCACTGCTGGAGCCAGGCCAGGCGAGGGTCAGAGATGTTGTGACTAATGCCCCACACATCAAGATGTGGCTCTCTCTGATACTCAGGAAATCAGAGGAGGAGGGTCCTGGGGAAACCCACGGCTCTCCTGAACCAGCTGCGCCAGCGAAGTCAGAGGAAGGGGCCACCTGACCCTCGCCGATCCTGTCCACCTCAGGGGTTGGAAGAATCGCTGTAGACAAAGCCAGAGAGCGGATAATTTTTTACTTTGAGGGCCACAGAGTCTCTGTCACAACTACTCAACTCTGTCATCGTTGCTCCAAAGCAACCACAGATAATATGTGCTAAATAAAAATGACAGGACTCTGTCGTTCCGGTGAGGCTCCTACTTTGGGCTCCATCAGACAAGACTGAAGACCAAAATGCTAAAGTTCAACATCATTAAGGGGAAACTGAGCTGTTATCTGACCTTCCAAGAACTCAAGATTAGAGAGGAAACGGTCAAATTCCCCCCCAGAAAAAACCAGTGTCAATTTGCATGATAATGAAGTTCTTTCTGCTTTCATCCTTAGGAAAAGGTAACCTGATGCTCACCGGTTACGTTACTATTGTTCTGTCTCCTGTCCCCGCCTCACAAGAAAAGTAGCTTGGAAATGAACAATCTACCTCTTGTTCTGTTTCTGCCTTCTTCAGCCCTTTTCTGTCTATAAAACTACCCTCCTCTGCTCAGCTCATCAGAACACTTCATTCTATTTTATAGAATGAAGTGTTGCCCAATTTTACAATGGAAAATGAAGCCAATTAAGATTTCTTTCTTTCTTTCCTTTTTTTTTTTTGGTACTAGGGATTGAACCCAGGGGCATTCTACCTCCAAGATACACCCCCAGCCCTTTTTATTTTTTATTTTGATACAGGGTCTTGCTAAGTTGCTGAGGGTCTCACTAAGTTGCTGAGGCTGCTTTCAAATC
Source organism: Glis glis (assembly GCA_004027185.1). NCBI lineage: Eukaryota > Metazoa > Chordata > Mammalia > Rodentia > Gliridae > Glis > Glis glis. The sequence goes on along the minus strand of PVJS01011596.1, from coordinate 15,593 downwards.
TGCGATCCTCCTGTCTCAGCCTCCACAGTACTGGGATTACAGGCATGCGCCACCATACCCTGTGTCAATTAAGATCTTTAAATTTTTGTCCTTGGATAGATCTGAATAAATCGGTTATTTTGTGCTTTGTGTTTACAAAAGCAGATGAACATGGGCCATGGGCTGTGGGCCATTGTTCATCAATCTTTGCTCTAGCAAATCTAAATAGAATCTAACTTACCTCCAGAATCCTAGCTGCAAAGGAGTCTGGAAAATGAAATTTTTCATTTTTCAATTAAAAGTCCCAGAGACGATGGAGGGGACCCACATTCCTGCCTGTGAAAAAACGTAGCTTCTGCTGCTTCCTGTTGATGTGAATGTAGAAGCAGCCTAGCAGGTGACAAGGACCGCTACTCAGCCCCAGTGAGGACGTCACCTCTTGAAGGACAGCCTGGTCAAAGCCACCTCTGATTACAGGTGACAAGGACCGCTGCTCAGCCCCAGTGAAGACGTCACCTCCCGATGGACAGTGTGGTCGAAGCCACCTCTGATTACAGGTAACAAGGACCGCTGCTCGGCCCCAGTAAGGACGTCACCTCCTGAAAGACAGTGCGGTCAAAGCCACCTCTGATTACATTTACTGTCTCTCCAGCGACCACCTGTCCTCTACATGGACAGGAGATGGGTCACCACCCCACATCTTGCAAGTCTTTGATGATGGTGCGCATCTTGGCAATCCACCCAGATGTGTGAGTATTGATTCCAGTGATACAGAGAGTAGTTCTAAGAGTTTCCATTTGACAGTTGCTGCCAGAGACGCCCTTACCCATCCATAGGGGAACTGATGAGTATTTCTACCTCAACTGTACTTTCAGGAGCGAGGGAAATAACCAGAGGATGGGTTTCCAGAGCCACTGGGCCTACTGTGAAACGGGCTGGGGACAAAATTCCACTCATCCCCACCCTTCCTGAGCCCCGCGTGAGTACCCAGGCTAGGCGGCTTCATGTCAGCTCAAAGCCTGTGAATATCAACCCCTGGATTCTGGATTTCTAGCCACCCTTTTCTCAGGGCCGGTGTCCAAGGGAATCAACCTCCTTTTCAACATACTGCTCGCCGGTGGTGAGCTCAGATGGGGCCTTCATTGATGTGATGAACACCACCACTGGCCCAGAGTCCTGTGGGCACGACCACCTCAACCACAGGGCAGCCCCGCTGCCCGTCGCAGTGGTCACTCTTGTCTCTCTCTGACAGCAGAGTTTCTCTGTGGTCAGTGCTGTGGCCTTTCTCTCCAGACCACCCTCAGCCAATTCACCCTCAACCAATTGTGACGGGAATCTGAAGCCAAGCTCTGCCTTCTTCATTTGTTAAAGAGAACTCAGATGAAGGAGCAGGTTTTAGGTCCTAATGCAGACGTCTTGCTTTGTTTCTTTCCCCATTTATGTCTGACTGACATCTAGAAAAAGCGCATTTTTGTCATGCTTAAGTGCTTGTGGCAAGTTCAAAATATGGAATTCTTTTGAGTTGGCATCAGTTGGGGTTTTGCCTCTGCTGGGACTGATGACAGAACCAGGTGTGAACAAGCCTTGCAGAGGTATTGTTCGGGTCTGGAATGTCCCCCAAAGCTCATGTGTTGAGAGTGTGATCGCCAGTTGCAGCAGGTTGGGAAGTCAGGCATGGCTGGAGGAGGCGGGCCATTGGGGTGGGGCCTTGGGACTGTACATGTCCTCAGGCCCCTCCTCTGCTTCTGGCTGCCATGTCGTGAGGGTGGTGTCCCTCTGCCATGCCTTGGAGCCGGCTGACAATGGACTGAATCTCGAAATCACAGGCACAAATAAACCTTTTCTCCTCTAAGTTGTTCTTGTCAGGTAGTTTGTTCACAGCGATGAGGAAATCTGACCAAAACAAGAGGCATTTCCTATAAACAGCCAGAACTAGAGCAGCTGAGGGATAAGATACCCTTGGATAAACCACAAATTTAGTTAACTGAAGTTTATGTTAGGCTATACCGTAGCCACTGTGATTTCTAACTCTGAAATCTCAGCAAGTCTCTGGGATTGGGGGTGACTTTTCTGTGGCAGCCAGATCCCAGGAGGCTAATTCAGGAATAGAGTGAGGCAGGAAAGGGGAGACTCACATCCAGGGGCCTGACCTTGACCGTGCTTGTGTTTTGATTCTTCTGTATGGTGGGGCAGGACCACCAGTGATGGGATGGAGTTCCTTCCCCCAGGAGTGGCTCTGTGCTCCGGCCCAGAAGAGCTTAGCAAAAAGCACAGACTCTGGAACCAAACTTCCTATCTCCACCATCTCCTGGGCAAGTTCCTTCAACAGTGTACGAGTTTCCTCATCTATAAAATGGGCACAGAGGAGTGTTTTCGTATACTTTCTGTTACTGAAACTGGATGCCACAGACTGAATCAGTTATAAATAAAAGACATGTATTCCCTACAGTTCTGAAGTCAAGGAAGTTCAAGGCCGGTGACCACATCGGGTGGGAACCTCTTGTTAGTGACCAGGCAGCAGGGGCATCCCAGGATGAGACAGCAAAGGTGTCAGATGGAGCTCGCCTTCATCCCAAAGCCATTGCCTCAATAACCCATCAACCCATCAGTCACACCAATGGATTGATCCAGGCATGAGGGGTCATGACCCCAAACCTCCCAAAGACCCTACTCTTCAAATACCATTAACGTATGATTTGGAGGTTAGTTTCCCACCATATGAAATATGAGGGACACATTCAAATCGCAGCAAAGAGTTCCTACCTTACAAGGTTGCTTTGAGAATTAGATAAGTTAATTGTGAGTAGTGGCTGTCACATTACAAGCTCTGTAAATCAGATACATCGTCAGTATAGGGGACAGTAGCAGGAATCAGAATTCATCAGATGAAGACAGAGTGGTAGGGTGCTTACCTTCCTTAACTGAGATTTATCTGTCCTGGAAGGGCCCACTGGGATAGGACAGTGTTAACTCTGTCAAAGCTTTATGTAGTTAGTCATTGAGATTCTCCCCCTCCAAAAAAAGACCTTTAATTTAAAAACAAAGGCACACTTAGTTCAAGATCAGATTCACCCCTTAGGCGAATAACACAAAAGGAAACTGGCATGGTCGGGGTGCAAGCCTGTAATCCCAGCACTTTGGAGGCTGAGATAGGAGGACTGTAGGTTGGAGGCCAGCCTCAGCAACTTAGTGAGACCCTGTTTCAAAATAAAAAATAAAAAGGGTTGGGGGTGTAGCTAAGAGGTAGAATGCCCCTGGGTTCAATCCCCAGTACCAAAATAACAATAATAATAATAATACTGAAATGATACCTAGAAAATTTCCATAGGTTTGAAAGGTAAAGAATAAACATCTACATAACTCAAGGATCGGTGAAGACAGCACAATAAAAATCTGAATTTATTTTGAACTTAATAAGAATCCTAACATTTTTGAGATGTTGCTAAAGAGGTGATCAGAGGAAAATTTAAAAACTCATACATAGGAGGGAACATACATAACCAAATATTAATGCTTAAGCACCCATCTAAAGATATTAGAATAATAATATCAAAATAACTTTAAAAAAATAAAGTTGAGCTGGGAATGATGGACCATGCCTGTAATCCCAGTACTTAGGAGGCTGAGAGAAGAGAATCACAGGTTTGAGGCCAGCCTGAGCAACTTTTTATTTTTAATTTTATCTCAATAAGCAAGACCCTCAGCAACTTCACAAGACTGTAGCTCAGAAGTAGAATGCCCCTGGGTTCAACCCCCAGTACCAAAAAAAAAAAAAAAAGAGAGATAAAGTTGGAGGAAGGAAATAAAATATATAGATTTTTAGTAAACTATCTTCATTATTTTTCAGAAGCTTCTTTTAGTTCTATTTTTAGTTGTTATAAATAGCTAAAACTTATTCAAATACTACTTTTAAATCTGTTGATATAATTATATAGTTCTTTAATGTATGTTTATAATGAGTCTAATAAATATGTTGAATCGTTTTTACATTTCTGGAATAAATATTACTTGGTTAAGCAGGATTTCTATTCTAATTAATCTTTTATCAGTTTTTGGTTTTGCATCTATATTTACAAATAAAATTAATCCATTGTTTTTCCTCCTAGTTTGTTCTTTTTAAAGTGAGATTTTGGTATTAAAATTAAAATGAGTAAGATATAAAATATGTAAGAATTTTCTCTTTTATTCTCTCCTCCTCCACAGTGTGGACAGCGTGGAAATCACATTCTATTGACATCACACACGTCCTCAGGGCTAACGACTTCCACCATGATATGTTTCCCGTCATATGTAGCTCCACAAAAGTGTTTTCTTATTTGAATGAATAGCTTCTTTGAAAAAGTTTTCTTCTTAAAAAAGATAGACCCATAAATGTTAACATTTGCAGAGAATATAAATCCAGGGAAAGTATTCCAATTCCTCTAAAAATTTACATTGAAAATTACATTTTCAAATCACTATTACTCTTTGTAAAAAGGTATTTTTAAATGACTTTGTTAAAACAAATAAAAAAAAATGCACTTTAAGCCAGGCTTGGTGGTGCACGCTTGTAATCCCAGTACTTTGGGAGGCAGAGACTGGAGGATCCGGGTTCGCGGCCAGCCTCAGCTCTCGCTCTATCTCTCTCTCTCTCTCTCTCTCTCCTTAGTGAGGCCCTCCGCAACCTCGTGAGACCCGGTTTCAAAATAAAGCATAAAAAATAGGGCCAGGGGTGTAGCGCGGAGGTAGTACGCCTCTGCGTTCAATCCCCGGTACCGCAAAAAAAAAAAAAAAAAATGCACTTTAGAGGCAATGAAAGGCATACTCCCCAGGGATCCATGACTCATATCACAGCAGCAAGAGTCACAGCAAAGCTCGAATGGTACCAGTGAACCACACAAGGAGAGCCCAACTCACCAAACCCAAGGCGACGGACCATCATGCATCCCTTTCTTACCTTGCAAAGACCCAGGGATGATAAAAAGTATTCCTATGAGGATGCTTCAGGGTGTTTCAAAAGAGGTTACATTTCTGTACCATCACCATATTGTCAAGACTGCCACTTTAAAAATGGCCTATCTCTGGAGTGACCAAAGGATATGGCCATTTATGGTTTTATTTGCAAAGACTTCAACTGTGAAAAATTATGATCATTCTTGGCTCAGCTATAAAATGGAATCATTCAATAGGTACCATGTGCCAGAAAAACAGTAGGCTTTTCCAGAAATCTCTCAGTTGCTAAAATTAGATGATATTGACCCAGCCGTAGGCCAGTTATTAAGCATACATACTCATATAGCTGAGCTATCCCAGTAGAGAAAATTCACAGAGTTCTGTGAATAGGACTTGAAGGTACACACAGAATCGTGTGGTCTAAACCTGTTGTTTTATGGAATATTAGCTGATTCTCAAGGTGAAGTGATTTGTGCAAAGTCTCATTTATTCCTTCATTTATTCTGCAGGTGATATGGTTTGGTTCTTATCTTTTTTTTTTTCCTTTTGCTACCAGAAATTGAACCCAGGAGCATTTTACCTCTGAGCTACACCCTCAGTCCTTTTTACTTTTTATTTTGAGATAGGGTCTTGCTAAGTTGCTGATGCTGACCTCGAACCCGCAATCCTCCTGTCTCAGCCTCCCAAGTACTGGAATTATAGGCACCACCACATCCAGCTTATGGTTTTGTTCTTAAAAGTCCCAAGATGTTCATGCTTGGTCCCCAGGTTGGTACTATTGAAAGGCAGTGGAACCTTTAGGAGGCAGAGCCTAGTGGGAGGAAGTTAGGTCATTGGGGGCAGGCCCTTGAAGGGGATATTGGGACCCTAACTTCTCCTCTTGTTCTTTGCTTTCTGCCATTTAAAGTGGCAGTTCCTCAGGCATGTGCCCCCGCCATGATGTATTATGCCACCACAGGTCCAAAGCAATAGGGCCAAGAGACCATGGACTGAAGCCTCTGAAACCATGAGCCAAAATAAATCATGTTTCACAATAAATTTTTTCTCTCCATCTAATGGAAATTTTGTATCCTTGCACCAACATGTCCTTAGCCCCCAGCCCTTGGTAACCAGCATTCGACTATCTGATTCTATGAGTTCAATTTTTAAATTTTTTTTTAGTTCAATTTTTTTAGATTCCACATATAAGCGAGCTCGTGAGGTATTTGTATTTCTGTGCCTGGCTTATGCCATTTAACATAAATGTCCTCCCGGTTTGTCCATGGAATACACATGGGAGTGCAGAAATCTCTTCAACATATTGACTTCCTGTTCCTTGAATACATGCCTAGAAGTGCGACTGCAGGATCATAGGGCAGTTTCATTTTTTTGAGGAGCCTTCATACTATTTTTCATAGGTTTGGAAATTAACAGAAACTGAATCCAAAATAACTATGTTATTAAGTGATTTTTAATTATTTATTTATTTATTTATTTATTTATAATTGCGGTACCAGGGATTGAACCCAGGGGCTTTCTTCCTCCGTGTTACACCCCCAGCCCTATTTTTTTATACTTTATTTTGAAACCAGGTCTCACGAAGTTGCAGAGGGCCTCACTAGGTAGAGAGAGAGAGAGAGAGAGAGAGAGAGAGACAGGGAGAGAGAGAGAGAGAGAGAGAGAGAGCTGAGGCTGGCCACGAACCCGGGTCCTCCAGTCTCCGCCTCCCAAAGTACTGGGATTACAAGCGTGCACCACCACGCCCGGCGTGATTTTTAAAAAAAAAAAAGAAACTTGAGAATACACTGAGAACACAAAATACCATGAATAGCTGGGCATGGTGGCACACGCCTGTAATCCCAACACTTAGGAGGCTGAGACAGGAAGATTGCAGGTTTGAGACCAACCTCAGCAACTTAGCGAGACTCTCAGCAACCTAGCAAGATCCTGTTTTAAAATAAAAACTAAAAAGGGCATGGGGTGTAGCTCAGAGGTAGAATGTCCCTGGACTCAATTTCCAGGACCATAAAACAACAACAAACAAAAACTCCCACCATGAGTAATATCTGCAAAGATTAGAAAGAGAATACAAAAGAATTTATAGAAATGATAAGAATTTAACTATCAGAACACACAAATAGACATCAGATTACAGTTCACTGAAGAGAGAATCGGGAGCAAGTTGGAAGACAGGCGTAAAGAAGCCAGGTCGCTGAGACCCGTTCAGAATTGCTGAGAGACACCAAGGCTCAGATCTAGGAAGTTCAACGAGCCCCCAGTCTGTAGAAATCTTTAAAAATCCCCACATCCATAGAATGATAGAGTGACACTGTAAAACAACGAAAAACAAGAGAAAGTTTTAAAAGCATCCTGAGAAACAGACCCGTCTCCGTTAGATTGGACGGCTGTTGAGATACCATTTCACAACTAGCAGTTTGACAAAAATCACACCGTCTGCTGATAGCGAGGCCTGGAGAGAATGGGGATCAGCAGCAAGTGCCACCACTGCGGATGGCATTGAAACTTGTCCAACCAGATGCTTGACATATGGCAGCCCTCTAAGCCAGGCTGCCAGGGCATTTGCTCCTGACAAGGCTGTCCTCCAGCAGGGCCCGCCCCCACCCCCTCCTCCTCAAACCCCAATGTTCCGGGAAGCCTCACACCCCACGCAGCGCCCTTTCTGGTTCAACCCCCTGACTCTCCATCCCGCACAAGGACACTGGGGGGCAGTCGTCGGACGCTCACAGCCTGCTCCTGTGGACCCTGAGAAACGATCCCTCCTTGGATGGGTGCAGCGGGCTCTGTAACAAGGCCGCTGAAGATGACTCAAACAAGACCAGTAGGCTCTGCGGCTCGCGCAGGGGCCTGGCTCCAGACAATAAGCACAGAGACTGCAGACTTGCCCGGGCAGGACGTCCCAGCCCCGGGTTGCCGGCTCAGGCATCACAGCCTCACTCCGACTCTGCAAGCTAGAGAGAACAGGCCAGTCGGGGACAGCTCGTTCTAAGTGAAAGGAAACCCCCCCACACACACACACACTCACCCACCCACACACACACACACACACACACACACACACACACGGCTTTATTTCCTTGTCATTTTCCCTCCTGCTCTGTGCACCCCCTTGCACCTCCTCTGTCCTGCAAGGCAGTATTTGGTTTCAAGGTTATCATGACCAGGCCTTAAGGGAGAGGGTCTGCACTTGACACCAGCTCTGGCAGGAGCGCTCCTGAGAAGTCCTTTTCGGGTCTGGGCCTCTGTCTCCCTCGTCTATGGTACCCCACCAGGGCATTTTAATTAACACCTCAAGGCAGTGTTGCGGGATACTTAAGGACCCAAACATTCATAAACACAGACAATTTGCTTACAAAACAGCAAGTTAAAAGAAAGGGGCCAGCTCATAAATGAGCACAAGTTCAAAGGCAGCCTTGACATGGATACACAGGGTGACTCACAGGGGCCTGGCAGCAAGGACTTCCAGAAACAACGGGGCGGGGCGCCCTGGGAATGGCCACTGGAGGCCTGCGCAGAGCCTGGGGCCTCTGGAGCTCCCCAGGAGGGGGCTGCCATCTCCCACTTGCAGGCAGCCTGTGCTGCTGGAGGCGGGGCACCACTCGGGGCCACCTTCAGGAAGTGAAACCGGGTTCATGGGAAACGGCGACCTGTGGACATGGGATATAGCGTTCTCTCTCCCTCTCTCTCTCTCTCTTTCTTTTGTTTTGTTTTTGTTTGTTCTGGAAAATTCCAGATAAAAGAAATTCACACATTTTAAATAACTTTCATTACAGGATATGGTTATCATTGTCATATGTCATCATTAGTTATTGGTGATTCCTTACTGTGCCTAATTTATGAGGCGAACTTTATTACAGGCAGTATGTATAGGAGGAAATCACGGTGTACATAGCGTTCAGCACTATCTGAGATTCAGGCATCCACTGGTCTTGAAATGTATCCCCCGTGGAAAAATAGGGAGCACCGTAGAACATTCGCCAGACTTCCCCTACTGTCCTGGTCTTCCGTAACCACAGTAATTTTCAAAACCAAGAAACTCGCTTTGGTTTTCTCACTCTAGACTTTCTTTGAATTTCAGTTACTTTCTCACTAATATCTTTTCCTGTTCCAGGACTCAGGGGCCAGTGGCCACCATCTCCTTGGACTCCTCGGTCCGCGAGGCTCCTGCGCCTGCCTGTGTCTTCGTGCCCTGGTCTCTGGAAGAGAACAGGGTCAGTGTTTTGGAGCCCATCGCTCAGTTTGTGTCCTCTGATATTTTTCCTCATTAGATTAGATCGTGAGGCAAAGAAAGGATCCATTGTACCGATTTGCTTCCTTGTGCTGCAGGCACGGCTGGTTTCTGATTCTGTTTTTATTTAACCGTCGTGGCTTGCTTGGTGTTCATTTTGATTTTAACACATCGATGAATGGGTCAAGAAAATGTGGTCTATACACACAATGAAATTTTACTCAGTCATAAAGAAGAACAAATTCATGTCATTTTCAGGAAAATCGTTGGAAGTGGAGAATATTATGCTCAGTGAGATCAGCCAGTCTCAGAAAGTCTAGGGTCATATGTTTTCTCTCCTTTGTGGAAGCCAGAGAGAAAATAGGAAACAAAAAGGACTTCGGATAAATGAGGAGAGAGACCAGGAGAAGAGTGGAAGTTGGCTGGGGGAGGGAGGTGGGAGGGGGAAAAGGAGGACTGAGGAAGCTCAGATAATGGATCTCACTACAGGGAGGGGAGCGGGTGGGATGAGGAAGGGAACACACCCAGCGCTGTGTGCACGTATGTTTGTATCACTTTGAACCTCACTATAATGCATAATTGCAACACACCAATAAAAGTATAAAAATATATTGCATTCAAATACGACTGAATTAATGGCTGAATTTCTTGGCCCACATTCAGTTTTGCTCCCACGGGGCTCTCTACCTCTCCCCCTCACCCTGGGGCTGCACATGGGTCAAGGCCCACATGGGCCCCTGGGACAGTCCTTACCTGTCCCTTCCTTCCAGCTCTGCTGTCTATCACCCCTGGGGACGTTGCTGCTCTCCTGTGATCCTCTCCTACTCCCCCCCCCCTTTTTCTTTCATTTTTTTTAATTGTATTAGTGCATTGCAATCATACATCTTGAAGGATTTCAGGGTGGTTGACGTATACATGCACTCATTGGTCAATTAGCCCTCCCCAATCCCCCCCCCACTGCCTCCTGCTCCCTCCTTCCCGTTTTCAGCATAGTAGTTGGCTTTGATATCTTTGTGTAAGTCCATCCTGTGCTCCAGTTTGTTTCCCTCTCCTTCCCTCCCGTCTCCCCCAGTTAGTTCACCTTCTTCACTCATATGATGTTTTCTCTTTGTCTGTGGTCCCTCCTGTGCAGGGTCGTGGCTCTTCCTCCCCTAACCTCAGCACTGGGGTACTCTGGGGCAGAGCTGGGGGCTCACCCGCTCCATGTCCCCAGTGCCGGGGTGAGGGGTTCTCCAGGGGCAGGGCCAAGGGCTCACCCACCCCATGTCTCCAGCACTGTGGGGAGGGGTTGTCTGGGGGCGGGGCCAAGGGCTCCCCCACCCCGCGTCTCCAGCACCGTGGGGAGGGGTTGTCCAGGGGCAGGGCTGAGGGCTCGCCTGCCCTGCATTCCCAGTGCCAGGGTGAGGGGTTCTCCAGGGTTGGGGCCAAGAGCTCACCCACCCTGCTTCCCCTGCACCAGGGTGTCTCCAGGGACGGGGCCAAGGGCTCACCCACCCTGCGACCTCAGCGCCAAGGGGAGGGGTTCTCCGGGGGCAGGGCTGAGGGCTTGCTCGCCCCACGTCCCCAACGACAGGGAGTGTCTTGGGGCAGGGCCAAGAGCTCACCCACCCTCCGTCCCCAGTGCCAGGGGGAGGGGTTCTCTGAGGGCGGGGCTAAGGGCTCACCCACCACATGTTCACAACACCAGGGGGAGGGGTTCTCTGGGGGCGGGGTTGAGGGCTCACCCGCTCCGTGTCCCCAGCACTGGGGTTCTCCAGGGGCAGGGCCGAGGGCTCACTCATCCTGTGTCCCCCGTGCTGGGGGATCTGTGGGGGTGGGGCCAAGGGCTCACACACCCAATGTCCCCAGCTCCTGGGGGAGGGGTTCTCCAGAGGCAGGGCTGAGGGCTCACCCACCCCACGTCCCCAGTGCTGAGGGGAGGGGTTCTCTGGGGGCGGGACTGAGGGCTTACCCATCCCGCATCCCCAGTGCCAGTGGGTCTATGGGGGCGGGGCCAAGGACTCTCCTGCCCTGTGTCCCCAGCACCAGGGGGTCTCCAGGGGCAGGGTCAAGGGCTCACCTGCCCCCCCATCCCCAGTGCTAGGAGGAGGGGTTCTCAAGGGGCAGGGCCAAGGGCTTGCCCGCCCCGCATCCCCAGTGCCGGCGGAGGCTCCAGGGGTGGGGCCAAGGGCTCACCCACCCCACATTCCCAACACCAGGGGGAGGGGTTCTCCGGGGGCGGGGCCGAGGGCTCACCACCCCTTGTCCCCAGCCTGGGGGGTCTCCAGGGGCAGAGCTGAGGGCTCTCCTGCCCCATGTCCTCAGCACCGGGGGTCTCCAGGGGCGGGGGCCGAAGGTTTGCCCACCCCACGTCCCCAGTGTGGGAGGGATCTCTGGGGATGGGGCTAGGGGCTGACTTGCCCGTGTTCTCAGTCCTGGGCTGCTAGGGAGGGGGCCATGTCTCATCTACATATGTCCTCAGTTCTAGAATGTTCCAGGATGATGTTGGGCTGCTCATGGGGGGACATGGCTTGCCGGCTCATGTTCTCAGAGTTGGGCTCCTCCTGTGTATGGCCACCTCTTCTTTGTCTCTCCTCATCGCACTTGTTGTGGGAGCAGAGGCTCATGGGCCACCCCTTGAAACCATTGTTGTTGTAGGTACAGGTCCCAGCTCAGAGCCCACGAAGAGGACGAGGAGGAAGGCGCAACTGTGGCCGTGGCCACAGAACTCTGGGCGCTGGCCACTGCTGAGCCCGGCACAGAAACAGCTCACCGCTCCCCAGCACCCTCTCCTGCCCACACCCTGGCGCCCAGAGGTCTTTCAACCATTTTTAAAAAATATATTTGGGCGGGGCCCAAGCGACCCCCAGGCCCGAAGCCTGAGAGCTGTGCTGAGATGCAGTGGGGCCCGGTGATCAGCCCCAGGCCGGGACACCCTCGGCTCCAGCAGATGGCGATTGCGGCCAGCCGGTGCTCCTGCGGGAAGAGGAGTCCCGTCTCCAGGAAGCAGATGAAGGCAAGGCCGCCGAGGTCCTCTCGGCCACAGAGCTCAGGGTCCAGTTAGCACAGAAGAAGCAGGAGCTGGCCAGAGCCAAAGAGGCCTTACAGGGGAGAACCAAGATGATAGGAAAGCGAGTTGCAGCGTGTCGCCGGCACTCGGAGAGTCAGAGCTCGGCCAGTGGGAAGACTGCTTCTTGACAAGAAAAGCAGGGCCGGGCATGGTGGTGCATGCTTGTAATCCCAGTACTTGGGAGGCTGAGACCAGACGATCTGGGTTCGCGGCCAGCCTCAGCTACTTAGTGAGGCCCTCCACAACTTAGCGAGACCCTGTTTCAAAATAAAGAATAAAAAATAGGGCTGCGGGTGTAGCTCGGAGGCAGAATTCCCCTGGGTTCATTCCCCAGAACCGCAAAAAAAAAAAAAAAAAAAAACCAGAAAAGCAGGACAGTCAAACTCAACAAAATAATGAGAGCCAAAGTGCAGCAGATTGTGAGTCAGTGGAAGGAGCGGAGGGAGGTAGGAGCTCAAAGCATCTCACCTGGTAAATGGAGAGCGGAGACAAAGACACCATCTTGGCTGAGCCACGCCAACACTGTGGCTCCCAGAATCCTCCAGCAAAGAAACAGCTGATTCTTGTAAAACTAGTGATTATAGCCCACCATTAAAAGCAGTCGACATCGGACCATGATGAAGCCCAAGTTGAACCAAATCCACACCTGCAAAGGGTGGGACGCGAACCTCAGCCCCCACAAAGAAAGTGACACGGAGAGACATGGATAAGCGGCCAGGCACAGGAGCACCCCAACACTGAGAGAAAGAGCGGGTGAAACATGGGCCCCCTGGAGTAGCCTAGCACTGGCGCAGAACACCACAGCACTGAGGACCTGGATGAACACAGCATGGCCCCCTGGAGCAGCTCAGCAACGAAAATGGGGGGCCACGCACGCCTACACCGCAACTCCCGGAGACCAACAGCAAAGAGACAGCAGATCCTTGTGAAACCAGCGACTGTAGACCACCATTGAAACTGATCATCCCCCTTTTTTCAAATGAAGAAAGGCTGCAGTGAGCGCAGAGGAGGCCAGTGTGCTCTGGAGACAGGCCCCTGCTGCTGCAGAGCTTCCTAGCTCTGAGGCCGCCTCCCTCAGCAGTCTGGGGCTCTGGGGTCCCAGGATGAAAGCGGGGTGATCACTCAGGAGGCTGAGGAAGCGCTGGGGTGGGGGTGTCAAAAGGAGAGGGCTCGGACCAGGAGCGGCCGGGGCGGGCGGGCGGCTGCTGGGACGTGCTGTTTTCCCAGGCTTTCTGCAGGGACGTTCTGTTCTGCGTCCCTCCGCCTCTTCAAGGCTCCATGGTGATGGGAGCAATAAAAGAGGAATTCAGCTCTGGAAGCCAGAACTCGGCTGCTGTGAGTTGTGCTGCTGTGGTCATGGGTGTGAGTGTCACTCTCAGTCCGACGTTCATTCTTCGGGAAAGACACTGAGCAGTGGTGTAGCTGGGTCACACGGTGGATCCACTGTAGTCTCTTGATAAACCCTACCTCGGTGTCAGTCAACCAACTGAGGAATGGATCAAGAAAATGTGGTATAGACACACAGTGGAGTTTTACTCAGCCACAGAGAAGAACAAAACTACATGATTTTCAGGAAAATGGATGGAACTAGAGAATACGGTGCTCAGTGAGATCAGCCAGGCTCAGAAAGGCAAGGGTCGTATGTTTTCTCTCCTATGTGGAAGCCAGAGAGAAAATAGGAAACAAAAGGGACTTCAGACAAATGAGGAGAGAGGAATAGAGGAAGAAGAGAGGAAGGGGTTTGGGGAGGGATTGGGGATTAGGGAGGAAAAAAAAGACTTGATGAAGGAAACAGTTCGAATAGTGTTGGTGAGGCTGGTAGTGACACCTGCATGTGTGCACACAGCACTATTTGCAGGTGTCACTACCAGCCTCACCAACACAGGTGGGGTCGGGAGGGAAACACACCAAGCGCGGTGTGCACGTCCGCTCACGTCACACTGGACCGCTCTATGATGTGGAGCTACAGTGCACCAATAAAAGTATATTAAAAACATTTAGTAAGATAATAAGCTAAAGCAAATCACAAATGCTTAAGGTAAAGTGATGATGATTTAAGCCATTCTTTCAGGGAAAAATTTAACTCTATCTTCGTTAGATACAGGCTTTTATCGTGCACTTATGTATCATTGAAATCTTGGAGGAAAAAGACTCTCAATCGTTTAACCAATAAATAAATAAATAAACATTAAATAAATACATCTGGAAGCCAAGGGCACCCGCCTGTGAAAGGGGTCCCAACGGGAGAGGGGCAGTGTGCAGCCATGACGCCAGGCGTCAGTGACCCTCCTAGAGGCCAGCTTCCAACTGGGGTCCTGGAGAAAGAGGTAGCGCGCCATCGGAAAATGCATGGGAAACCGGGTATGGTGCTGCACGTCTGTACTCTTAGTACTTGGGAGGCTGAGACAGGAGGATGGTAGGTTCGAGGCCAGTGTCAGCAACATAGTGAGACCCTGTTTCAAAATAAAAAGGGCTGGGGTTTAGCTTGGAGGTAGAATGCCCCGGGTTTGATTCCCGGTACCAAGGTGGGGGGGGGGAGGAGAGAGAAAGTAAATGCGGGGTGTTTTCCAGAGACCCCCTGGCCCGCAGGAGAGGGACAGGCGCCCAGACCCCTAGCGACTAGACGCCCCTCCTTCCAGCACACAGGAGGCCCTCGGATTTGGTTCCCAGTGCCCTGTCTGTGTCCACTCCCCTAATGGCTGGCCATCCTCTCTTGTACGGGGGTGGGAGGAGGCAGAGAACACTCGCAGAGCACAGGCCAGTGTCACACATGCCATCTAGTGTCACATGAGCTGCAGCCGCAGGCCGTGCCCTTAACCATGGTGTGTCCGCAGCCGCACCACCCAGCTGGTGATGGCCAGGCTGGGGATAATGGCCCAAGGCGCTCACTGCAGAGGCCAGGCTGAGTGGAGCGGCCGGGCAGGGCCCCGGCGCCTGACAAGAAGCAGCAGGCATCATCCCTAGGGCCCCTGTCCCTCCAGGCCCCATCTTGTTGCGTGACATTGAGTTCCTGGTATTGCAAGCGTCTTACCAGGAGCTAGGCTTGTCTTCCGCAAGGAGGGAAGCAGAGGGTGAACCCACTTTCCCTTTGCAGAGCCTCCAAGTTCATCCTGGGCCACGGATGCGGCCTCTCCCTGAGCCTGGAGGTGGAGAAGGAGTGATTTACAGTGTTTGGGATCTATACCTGAAACGCTTCCCGTGTTCGCTGGGAACGCAAAGGTCACTGGGCAGCCAGGCATGGTGGCGCACATGCATATACATATGGAGGTAGAATTCCCCTGCGTTCAATCCCTGGTACCAAGAAGAGAGAGAGAGAGGAAAGAGGGAGGAGGGAGGGAGGAGGGAGAGGGAGAGAGAGAGAGAGGAAAGAGGGAGGAGGGAGGGGGAGAGAGAGAGAGAGAGGAAAGA